>CAUYRH010137756.1:0-30958 GCA_963574655.1 Perodicticus potto
TAGAGATTTTACTGTTTGTTGTTTAATAGAAACTATAATTTTTATCTGGATTCTTTATGTTTTAAATGTTAGTGTCTACTATTTGCTGGAGAATAAAATAAACAGCCAGGTACTTGTCTGGTAAATACTTTTCCATTGAAAAAAAAAAAAAAAAAATAAATAAATAAATAAATAAAATAGGGGCGGCACCTGTGGCTCAAAGGAGTAGGGCGCCAGCCCCATATGTCAGAGGTGGCAGGTTCAAACTCAGTCCTGGCCAAAACTGCAAAAATAAATAAACAAATAAAAAAAAATAAAATAATGTTTCAAGAAGGTAAGATTTAATGATGTTTAAAAAAGAAAAAAGAGAAATCTCCAGGAGATTCTTCCTCTGCAATGTAAATGTACAGAGTACCTGACGTGCCTAAATTTACTTACAGTCAGAACGATGTAAAGGCAAATATTAATAGAAACACATTGGGAGACTGAAGATATTCAAAGTTTGATGGCAGGAGAGGCTAGGGAGGAGAGAAAACTGAAACTTGAACTTTACAGGGGGAATTCAAACCAACAAGTTAAGAAGTAGCAACATAAGTACATTATTTCATAATATGAAAGGTCATTACCAAAAAAGTCAGTCAAAAGAGCTGAACATTGTGAACTGGGGACCGGGCAGAAGGAAGAAAGAACAGCTGGTTTCCACAGCAAGGACCGGAAATTCTTTGACCCTTTCAGTAGGGTATATGTAAAATTTTAACGAAGGTAACACTTAAAGAAGGAAGAAAAATAAGATTACTTTTCACAAACTTGGAACCAATGAAACAAATCTCATTCTCAGCTCAGATGAAAAGCTAGGACTAGGGACACAGCTTCCGGTGTCACGGCAAAGGACCTTGGGCTAGGTGTCGGACATGGGCCTCTCCCAGCTCAGGTGTGGCCTTCTGTGAGCAGGGCAAGTCCCACGAGTCCCCTTCTGCTGCCTCCCTGGAGCAGCACAGGTCACACCCAAGGGGCTCAGATTGTGAGGCCACTCGCCTACCCACTAAGGTCAGGATCCCCAAAGTCGCACCTGGACAGAGGAGACAGGCGGCTCGGAAGCCCCTGTGGCACGGCCCCTTCCCCCTGCAGGTCTGTGTCCCTTCTGAGCAATAAATGACAGAACGACATCTAAACAGCAGAGCAGAGTTCCAGGCTCCCCCTTCTAACAAGGCTGTTTGCTCCAGGGAAGGTCCAGTGGCCATGTTGCTGCCACATGTTTCTCTGAACCCTTTTCCCTATCAGTCAATAGAATGGCCCACGGGTGTCTCCAGAAGTCCTTTCCACAACATGTCCAGACCAGGTGGAACCCTAGGTGCTCCAGTGGTCACTGATCATGGGCCTGCTCACTTCTCCACTTGATGTTCCCCGCAGACACCAGGGTGGGTGACATTGCTAGAGGCACGTGGTGTTCAGTTCACAAGCATCGGGGGCACTCTGCAGGGGGAACACCCATGGGGCCATGCCCCTTGCCACAGGGAGCAAGTCCCCTCACCTGAGGAGTCTGATGTGCTCTGGGGACCAAGATGCTTGCTCTGAGGAGGTGAATACAGTCTGGGAGCCTCATTATGACACATCATGGCACCGACGCTGTGCTTCGGGTTATTCTCCGAGAATCACAAAGCTTTAGGAGCGGTCCTCTAGGAATCCACCCTAGACAACCACGCTGCCCCTGCAGGAAGGAAGCTGTGAGAGAGGAGGGTGTGGCCAGGAATCCATTTTCAAACCAGGAACCAGAAAAGCCTGGGCTTGTTAGGAAGTGTAAGCCCAGGCATTCTCCGGAAAGAAACGAACGTGCACTCAGCGAAGGGCTCCTCATGTCCACTTTAGTCTTCTGGAAGCAGCTTGGCCTTCCGCATATGGCCTAAGTGGCCACTGTGCCAGAATCATCCCCTTACCCCCTCCTTCCTCTTTTAAGACATCTCCACACGATCCAAAAAATAAACGAAGACGAAAAAGCCGGAGTTTTGGATTCAAGGGATATAATGCAAGTGCACCAATTGGACAACTTTCCCGTTAATCAGGAAAATAACAGTTTTTCTCTTTGTTTCCTTTGTAAAACATAAAACTAATACTCTGTGCGGGGAGGCCACATAACTGCGTGGACAGTATGGATGGATGATGGGGGCCCCACCAAGCCTTGGGCTCACTACTTCCCCTCTGAGAAAAGGCTCAAGACCAAATTTTCCCCAACCTGACTGTATTGGAATCACTTAAGCCTTCTTAAGAATTCATATTCCCAGGCTCCTCCAGGCCTCTGAATCTCAGCCTCCAAGTACAAGCCCCCTACAGCCGGGTGCAGGCCATTCAGGAGGAAGCTCTCTCCAGCTGGGCTCCTGTCCACATTCAGCACTGGAGATCCCTGCGCTCCAGGAGCCCCTCCAAGCCTGAGGCTAGCCGGGTAGGGCTAAGGGTGTTGCGGTGCAGGGGGCTCAGCCCCGGGCTGGTATTTCCTTAACAAAGTAGAATGCAAGGAGGAAAATAAAAATGCCAGCCCTAGCAAGAGTGAGACCGTCTCAACTGAAAATAGAAAAAACAGCCAGGCATTTTGGCAGGCCCCTGTAGTCCCAGCTTCTCAGGAGGCTGAGGCAGGAGGATTGCTCGAGCCTAAGAGTTTAAGGTTGCTGTGAACTACAATGATGCCATGGCACAGTAGCCTGGGTGACAGAGTAAAACTCTGGGTCAAAAAAAGAAAAAAAAAAGTGAGAAAAAGGGTTGGAATCTGTTCAGCTGGCAAGAAGAACTCTCTCTTCAGCTGAAATCCTTCCTTCTGGCTTTGGGAGGCTGCAGAATTCCTTCATTCAGACTAGGGTGGAAATGACCCTCTCTAGCAGTGCAGGCATTTTGAAGGGCAATGAATAGTCATGGTCTGTCTAAGTGGTGGAGTAAGAGACAGCTCAAGTTCAGCAGGAGTTCCTGCCTGGCAACCTGGCCTAACCGAAATGTGTCAAAAGGAAGCAGAAGCGAGCAGCTTAGACGATCCCCCTTTTTCTTCAAGAGATGTAGCCCACAGTAAAGCCAGCCCAGGCCACCTGTACTCCTAAATGTGCCCTGCTGTCTGGCTCATGGCTCCAGCCCTGGACGCACAAGCTTCTCCTCTGCTGGAATGTTCTCGTGCACCCCATCCTGCCATCCCCTCCCCAGGTCAGCAATACCACTCAGCCACCCAGTGTGGCTGGCAACTCATCCTTCTGAGCTTCTACAAGGAGTTAACAACTTCTCATCATTCTTACAGCTGTCCCCTGAGCCTTCGCATCTGTAAGACAAAAGTGTGGCAGGCGCCAAGTGCCCACTTCCCCTCTGGACTTTCAGGCCTCCAAGACTCACGCTCCATGGCCTTCCTCTGCCCCCCTCCCCCCCGGCAGATTCCTTACCTCTGCCATGCTGCTCCGTGTCCAGGGCACATCTGGTCAGTGGAGTCCTCTGGCTTCCAGTTGGGTTCAGCCAACAAGAAGCATTGGCAAGAACTGTGAGTAAAGGAGGAGGGAGCCCCTTTCCTGTGGGGCCTCAGGTGACAAAGCCTGGGCCCCTCTGTGGAAGGTGCAGCTCACGCTAAGTGGCCCCCGCCCAGAGCTGTGGCTGCAGCTATTGCCGGGTCTAGTCACGCACCTCCCCTAGCCCTTTGCGTCAAATGACAGTGTCTCTCAGTGTCACTAGTCTCGGGAGCTTCATCACAACTTGCTACATTCCTTAACCCCACTTTGGAAATAGTTCCGTCAACTACCTGGAGTGAATATGCCCTCATTTCCTAGTAGGATCCTGATACAGGAATATACGACTTTGGGCAAGGAGGGCCCTTGGCATCTCCCCTCTGGAGCTCCAGTATCAATTCTCCCTCCATCTCCAGCTTTGAACACTGTGCGTCAATTACACCTCGGAAAACTTATTGTAAAAGGCAGTAACTCAGAAAGGCTGGGGGGAAAGGCAACAACACAACCAACTCCAAAAGCAACACAGGGTAAACACACATATATGTTAAGTTACACAGGCTAAGCGCCTAACCCAAGGTTCCTGAAACATAGTTGTTCAAATGAGATAAAAGCGTCTTCCTCCGTCTCATTATTGTCTAGAGGAAAGCAGGCAGCTCGGGGTGGGCAAGGAGCTTTCTCCACAAGGTCACTCAGGGCCCCAGGGCCCTTCTATCTTGCTCCATGCCCACATGATGGGAACTGATTGTTTATGGCCAGCCTGGCTAGGTATATGACCACAAGCCAGCCTGCAACTAGGGTAAAGAAAGAGAATTAGAAGGGCAAGCAATTCCCCCTGAGGGACGTGTTGCAGAAGCCTATGTAACACTTGCACTCACATTCCATTAGTGAGAACGCAGACGTGGCCACACCTTGCTGCAAGGGAAGCTTAGAAATGTAGTCTCTGACTACGAAAATCAGGCCAGGTGTTTCTTCCCCTAAAAGGGGGCAGAATGCGTACTGGGGAACAGGAGTCTACTCTGCTGTACTATGTTTGGGACAGAGAGAAAACAAAACACAATTCTCAATACATTGCCGTACACTCAGTACCCGGTGCTGCTTCAAGAACGATGATTTGTTTTATCATGATAAGTGATGGACTCATTTTCTGAGGCTACTATAACACGGTACCATAGACCGGGTGTCTTAAAGAACAGAAATTTATTGTCTCATGGTTCTAGAGGCCGGAGTTGGAAATTGAGGAAGTGTTGGAACACTGGAAGTGTTCCTTCTGAGGAAGCATCTGTTCTAGGCCTCTCTCCCGCTCCTTGCGGCCCAGCTCAGAGACGGCTGTCTTCTTGTGTCTGCCATAGTCTGTTTTCGGTATTTGTCTGTTGCTCCAGATGGCTTTTTTTTAGGTGGGGTCTTGCTATGTGGCCTGGACTTCCTTCAAACTCCTGAGCTCAAGTGATGCTCCAGCCTCAGCCCCTTGAGTAGCTGGGACCACAGGTGCGTGCCCTTGCACTCAGCTTGGGTTTTTTATTTTAAATAAGGACTCCTATCTTTGGCTTCAGGACCCACCCACCCTATTCTAGCAAGACTTCGTCTAAACTAACTCCCTCTGCAACAAACCCATTTCTAAGTTACGTCAAGTTCTGAGGTGCTGAGGGCTCGGACTTCAACACATACGTTTGTTTTTGAGAGATGCAGAAAAGAGCTGAATTTGAAGTTGGGAAACTCAACTTGTATCCCAGCCCTGCCACTGACTGACCATGGGGCCTTTGACAGTCACGCCAGGTCTGACACCACCAACCTTAATTTGTTGGTAATGAAGTGACCACACATCCTTCTCGGGGCTGGGGACAGGCACAAACCTAATGATGTCTGCAAAAGGACGGTGAGGGGCGCCAGGAGCCTCCACCCTTCTCTGATTAAAAGGTCAGGGCAGGGAGGTGGAGCTCCAGGGGCTAGCTGGTCTCTTTTTCCTGGAGCACACTCCTTTTCAAATTAAATCTGGTGGCGGGTTCTCCACACCACTCAAGTCAGAGGGGCCTCTGAGAGAGAAATGCCACCACAGGCAAAGATCCTTCAATTCCCTTCAAGGGGGAAAAAAATCTCTTTCAATTCACAGATGGGTAATTGTATTCACTGTTTCCAAATGTCAAAATGCCAGCCGTGGCCAGCTTTCTACTGAGATCAAACAGGCTCCTAGGGCCCCTTTCTACTGATGTGGGCGTGAGTTTAGCCACGGTGAAGACGGCTGACTTCTGTGCAGAGCAGGCCGGGCATACTATGCTGCTCACACAGCAAAAAGCAGCAGATCAGACCCCGAGGAGTCACTCCCAGGCTGGGGGAAGCCTTCAAGCTGCCAAAAACATACAGTTTGTGTGCCTAACACTAAGAAATAAAAACTAGAGCATCTCATGAGAATAAGGCAAGCGGGGCTGTCTCACCTACATTTTTGATTTTGTGATTAAAGGCCAGACTGACTCTCACTGTGAACTGATATTAGTCGTTGGTTTTAGCAATTAAGTTAGTAGCTACCGTTGATAAGGGCAGAGAACTCTCATGAACCCTCTGGAGGATATGAAAGTTGGTATGAGCTTTCTAGAAGGAATCTTGGGAAGGGGCTCCCATAGCCTTAAATAGTGCCTTGATCCTAAGGAGTCAGACAAATCTACAAAGTCAAAGATGATTGTTCTGACTGTCTATAATAGCAAAGAATGGAAACAACCCAAACGTCCAAAGACAGGTGACCTGCCACTTGCCCCCTGACCCTTTTGGGACTCAGCTCCTATGTCAGCTGAGGTGGGAGGTCCCCCACCCCCAGCAGTCTTGATGCCCCTCTTCTTCCCCCACACCTGTGCTACAGCGGCTGCTTGCATTAGGATCCTTTGTCTAACATGTTTCTTTTGACTACACCATGAGTTGGCAAACTACCCACCTGTTTTTTTTAATAAAGTTGTTTGGACACAGCCACACACATGTATTCATATATTGTCTTGGCGGCTTTGTAAGGGCCACCTTATGACCTGTAAGGCCTACAGTATTTATTATCTGTTCCTTGAGGGAAAAGGGTGGTGGACTCCTGAACTATGCTATGAGCACTTTGAAAAAATAAATAATCTAATTTACTTCCACATCCTGTGAAACGTACGTGGTGTCCGGCACACAGCAGGTGTTTCATAAATGTGCATTGGGTCAATTAAGGAGCTTGTCCCTCCAAACCAACGGTGGTTATCACACTAATGTGTTCATCACAATCACCCTGGGCATTTGAAAAAGTGCAAGTTCCCACGCCAAATTCCCAGAATATAATTTAAGAGTTTGGGGGTGAAACTAGGGAATATGCATTTCATTCATTATACATTCCAAGGTTACTGTGATGCTAATAGACTTCAAATTAGTCCTGTTGGTGGCACCTGTGGCTCAGGGAGTAGGGCGCCAGCCCCATATACCAACGGTGGCAGGTTCAAACCCAGCCCCAGCCAAACTGCAACAAAAAAATAAGCCAGGCATTGTGGCAGGTGCCTGTGGTCCCATCTGCTCAGGAAGCTGAGACAAGAGAATCGCCTAAGCCCAAGAGGTGGAGGTTGCTGTAAGCTGTGTCTACCGAGGGCGACAAAGTGAGACTCTGTCTCTAAAAACAAACAAATAAATAAATAAATGAGCCCTGTAGCAAGTTGATGGCGATGACATGAGTTTCTAGAAGCATGGTAGACTAGACAACCTGAAAACCCTCCTGCTATAGGCTTAAGAAAAATGGACAGAACTTAATTAAATGGACAGCTAAGCTCAGAAAGTCAAATAAAGGAAATTTCCAGGGCACAAAGGAGAAACAGGAACTGAAAAGCAGAGCAACCCACACAAGCTGACCTGAGGCCACCCTGGACGGGGGTTGTGGGAGGCGAGGTTGGGTACCTTAGAGGATCAGGTGTTACGGTGCTGACATCAAAACACAAGATGTTACCCACTGACCAAACAGCTGGTCTCTCTCAACCATGCCGTCCTGGAGGAACTCACACTCATGGCTGGTCTGCATTCACATTTAGTGTGAACATGCGCCCCATGTGGTTGAAGAACCTTGAAGCAGAGAAATTAACCTAGAAGCCAGGCTAATCGCATGAATCTGTATTTGCTGACTATTTTAGGAATTGCCTAATATTGATGAGGGTGTCTGGGGTGCTCAGAAGAAGCACAAGCAAGATCTTCTTGGAAGTGCATCCTTCTCCCTCAGCTGCAAAGTGTATCCTCTGAAAATAAGCTCGCATGCCTCAACTACAAAACAGTGAGAGCCAGTTGGTAGATACAAACGAGCATGTGTAAATCATAAAACTGTCATGTTCCACTGTCTCTTACCATCTTCCCTGACCCCTGCCACCCCCATACCTGAGATCACTGCTGTCGTCTGTGTCCTGGCTCCAGCCATTGTCCATCTTGGCAGTAATCAGAGTGACCTTGCTAATACATAGCATGCCCTTTCTCTGCTCAAAATCCTCCAGTCTCCCTGGTGGTCTAGTGGTTAGAATTTGGTGCTTTCAAAATCCTCCTACAGAGTAGAAGCCACAGACCTCCCATCACCCAGCCTCTTACTACCTTCTAGACATCACGTCTCACACTCTCACACCTTCTCCCACTCTGGGACCAAGGGATTCTGTGTTCCCCAACTGCAACCAGACTATTTGCTTCTGTCCACCCCCCGTCTACCTGTGTTCCACACATTCATCTGATCTGCTCTCTGTCTGATCCAGTGTGTTGGAAGCTCAAGACAGGATTCTTTTCTGCTTTATTCCTTCATCCCTGGTACCTAAAACAGCTCCTGGCATAGATGAGCTGCAGAATTTTAATAGAAGGAGTAACTGACCATGTTAAGGCTTTAGAAAAATCACATCGGAACTTCAGTCACTGCTCCTCTCCTGCCTGCATGTGTTGGTTGAATTGCTACAGCTACTGTATGAGGCCCAGGGGAAGGAAACTCTTTTATTTTGTAAATGAGGAGTCAAAGAAAAAGAGGAAACAACCACAGATGGGGAAGAACCAACAAAAAAACCCACACACACGAAAAACAAAAATATCACTGCCGTCATGAAGAGCCAGACCTGGTCATCTCCCCTAAGGGGGAACAATTGTAGCTGCCTTAGAAGACCCTGACTACAAAGAAATCACGGAAATGACAGAAAAGAAATTCAGATTATGGACGGCAAAAACCACGAGGGGACTTGAAGGAAAAGTGGAAAACCATCAGAAGGAAAATGAAAAATTGACCCAAGAATTTAACAAAGGACAGGACAAAGTCTCCAAAGATCTAGACACAATTAGAAATGGTATAAAGGAGATAAAAGAACCGAAAGAGGCAATCAGGGAGTTTGAATATGTAGTAGAGAGTTTCAGTTGCAGATTAAACCATGGAGAAGAAAGAATCTCAGAGCTTGAAGACAAGGCTCTCAGCTAACACAGTCATTTAGAGGCAGAAAAGAAGAAAGTAGAAGCAGAGAGCAATTGCTCGGAGATTTGTGGGATACACCAAGGGCATAAGCACACGGATTACAGGTATCCCCGAAGGAGAACAGTGTCTCAGTAATGTGGAAGCCTCAGTTACGGGTGTGATGGCTGAAGATTTCTCTAATATCACTACAGATTCAGACGTTCGCCTAATTGATGGATACTTACTTTGTAAATGAGCACACGGAGGTTCTGAGATTTAAGGCCTTACTCAACCTCACACAACCGGTGGGTCTAAATCGGTTTACGATCCCTCGCTCTGCCTCCTCCCTCCCCTCACGTCAGGTTGCAATGTGAAACACCTCTTGACACCTGGGGGATTTAGAGCTTGAAACCTCAAATCAAGTGCTCCTTGAAGAGCAACTTCAGGGATGAAATGCCATCTAATGAAGTGTCTCATGGCAGGGATAATTGTGCAGGCATTTCACCCAGAGGGGCGTGCAGTGGGAGGTGCTGCTTCTGGAGCACCCGTGTTGATGTGGTTGGGGGATGGAATGCCCACCCATAGGCAGAAATCCCAGCCTCACCCCCAACCAGCCGTGCAGCCAACAGGTCCTTCCCAGCCCTAAAGTCTGCGTCTGAGCTGATGGTTGAGCTTGAGAAACCGAAGTGCTGGCTCTTTTCTCCATTAAACACTTTATTGATTATTTCTAGCATGTGAAATAAGCCTAAACACACTTTTCAGCCTCTCCAGAAACCTTAGTAACACCTAAGACCCCAAGTCCAGTGTCAGAGAATAATATTCCAAGTGACTGGCATTGTTTGACCTGGTACAGAGGTCCACACTCAAAGCTCAGACTGGTGACCTGGGTGTAAGCCCTCTTACTAGCTGGCTGTCCCTTGGTGAATGACTGCACTCTCTTTTTTTCTTTTTCTTGAGACAGAGCCGCAAGCTGTCACCCTGGATAGAGTGCCATGGCAATATAGCTCACAGCAACCTCCAATTCCTGGGCTCAAGCGAGTCTCCTGCTTCCGCCTCCCAAGTAGCTGGGACTACAGGTGCTCGCCACAACGCCCGGCCATTTTTTTTTTTTTGGTTGCAGCTGTCATTGTTGTTTGGCGGGCCCAGGCTGGATTCAAACCCGCCAGCTCAGGTGTACGTGGCTGGCGCCTTAGCCCGTTGAGCCAGAGGCGCCGAGCCGAATGACTGCACTTTCGACCTCCATTCCCATGTCCCCAGGAGGGTAATCACAGCCCTGGTAGTGGTGCTCCTTAGAGAGCACTTGGGACCTTGGGACTATCGCCATGAAGCCCCAAGGACCTGTCGGAAAACTTCCCTCCATTAAATGAGCATGCTCAGGTCACCCCCAGGAGGGGGGTGACTCCAGGCTCCCAAGGACTGAAATGGGAATACCGCAGCATCTTGCCTCCTTCTCCATGTCAGACTCTGTCTTGGGCACTGGGGACGTGGTCTACCAGGACCACGCTGCATTTGCGCTTGTGGCACGAAACACTGGGTTTTAACAACACACACTTGCGGAGAAATGAAAAGGTGTAGTGCAGCCCCCACGTCAGAAGGCCCAAGGGGCCACTGGCAGCCATAACACTCATCAAAATAGTGAGGGACTTTGTTGGGAAGATGGAATTTGTTAATGGAGCTTTATTTACCCTGAGGCTCAGAGGCAGGTCCGTGGGCAAGGGCAGAGTCTCTGCCCATCGCCCCTCTGTCCCCTGCCCCTTCAGCAGCACACAGGCCCTGGGGCAGGCTGTCCCCTCCCGTGGACTCCTCCGTTCCCTCCCCACTCAACCCCCACCCCATTAGGGGCAAACTCCCTTCAACCTGCAGGTCAATCTTGATTTAAAAATGACCTCGGGCAGGACATTCCAGAAGGTTAGAGCCCTGGGTTGGTTCTCAGACCCGCGATGCCCCCGTAAATTATGAGTATCATGCACCTTTGCGTGTCTGTCACTCCCCTGAATAGCAACTTCTGTGAAGGGAAGAGCCATCCGTGACTGCTGAGTGCCCTGTTCACTGCTCTGTCACCAGGCCTGCCATCTAGCAAGTTCCAAATCATCAAGTGGGTGAGTGAACAAAAGGAAGGCACCTCACATTTCTGAGTCCAGCTCATCTCCTGCTCACCCTTAGGAGGCGAAGCTTAAAGGTGGGACTCATAGGACTAGAAAATGGCCTAAGTTCTCTTGACCAAGAAGTCAGGGAGCCAGGAAGTGACTCCAGTGTAACCCCCAAACTCCACACCCCTCCACAAGCCTTGCTGCTGCATCTTGTGTCCCAAGTGACCCCCAAAGTCTCTGAAGTCCCTCTGAGAGGGGTTTGCACGTGCTAGCAGAGGACGGGCCTATGGTGGGTAGAGAGCCGCAGGTGCATGGGGACCTTCTAGAACATTTGTTCCCTCTCCTGCTCAGGCCTGTGTAGCTTAGAGAGCACCACAGTTTGCTTGGATGTGTCTTAACAATTTCAAATGCGGGGGGCTTCACTCCACTTCACCTGACCTGGGAGTGGAGGCTGGAGGAAGCTGAGAGGGGCTGGGGTGCCCGATGGGGCTGAGCACAGGGAGGGCTCTCACGAGGGCAGACGAGGCTCAGCCACGCAAGGGAGTCTGAAGGGGTTACCCAGGCTTCAGTACCAGCACAATGGCGTTCTGGGAGGCTGGCGGAAGGGAAAACAAGATTACACAAATCCCCCAGCTCACGGACTCATCAGGGTAATGAGGCTTGATGCCTGCCGTTCAGTGGTAAAAGAAATTAATTGTGGCCCCAGAGCCTGCCTCCCCCAGTGGAAGATGGAGCCTCTGCACTTTCGTGCACCAGCTCCTAACACACTGGCCCTGACTGTGACCTTGAGGGGGTGTCCTCCTCCTCCCACACTTTCATCCATCAAATACTTACTGAGCAGTCAGCCCTCCCTTTAAAATTTACCTTCTGCCTGTGTGACCTTGACAGGTAGCACACAGCAGGTGTGATAATAACGCATTTGAAGGCCCACCGGGTGCCATTCACATGCATCATACCTTATAGTGCCCCCAACAATCCGAGGAGATGGGGACTATTATTATCTCACTTAACAGACAAGGAAACAGAGGCAACGGAGAGGGGAGTAACTTTCCCAAGCGGCAGAGCCAGGCTGTAAACCAGGCATCAAGATTGCAGTGAGTAGGGCGGCATCTGTGACTCAAGGAGTAAGGTGCCGGCCCCATATACCAGAGGTGGCGGGTTCAAGCCCAGCCCCAAGACAAAGCTGCAAAAAAAAAAAAAAAAGATTGCAGTGAGTGCAAAGGGGAGCAGTAGCCAGGACAAAGGTCACAGAGAAGGCCCTGGGCTGAGCTCTTCTCTCAGAGCCTCAGAGCTGTCCCTGGTGAAGGGGGCATGAGAAGCTTTGCCTCACAAGGCTGCCATGAGTGTTAGATGCGGACGTGGCTGTGGGGTGGGGGCCCCGGCACGTGGCACAAAGCAGTCCAGGAGAGCGGTTTGAACTTGCCGTCCTCGTGGTCTGACACTTGAAGAAGTGGAAGGGCCCAAAGTCAAGCTGCAGTGAGGCCTGGTGGCTCAGGGGGCAGAAAGCCCTAGGATGGAATCCTGGCCCGCTGCCCTTGGACACCACCACGAGTTCCCCGGCAGTGAGGCGATGGATGTCTTCATTTGTTTTCTGATGTAAAGCCAGGGCCTGGCACACAGCGAGGTGAGTGGGTGGATGCGTGGATACACAGTGATGGACAGATGGACAGAATTTCAGAATGCCAAGGAGCCGGTCAGCTCCATCTGCCCCTTTCTCTTCAAGTGACCAGGGCCTGAAGTGGGGAGGCAGCTTGTTAACTCAGCCCAAGACGGAGGCTTCTGGTCCTTTTTACTACACCCCTCCCTCCCTTCAAGTTTCCTGATGTCATTTGTCACTTGTCCAGTGACAAGCAGAGAGTCTAGATGACACCACAGATGGCCCCTGCCCATGCTCGGCGGCCCAGGGTTGGGAGGGAGGGAAGACACTTGTGTGTGACCTGAGTTACACTTGGGGCTGCCTCAGTCTTCATCTCGTGAACCCTCCGAGAGGCAGGAAGCGGGGTTCACGGGAGTCCTGCTCTCACCTGGACTAATGCCGTCCCACACAGCCTGATCCGGCAAGGTGTAAAGTCAGCAAGCCTGGGGTACACCCCTAGTTCCGCCACTAACTAGCTGTCGTTTAACTTCTCTGAGCCTCCTAATTTACACATAAGGGCCATTCTCTCTTTTAGGTGTAAGATTGTCGGGGAGAGATGACAAATTCTAGGGCAAAGGCATCCATAGCCAGATGTGGTGCTTGGAAGACAGTCCAAAGGAAGCTGCCTACAGAAAAGGGGGGCCTGGGGCGCCTTGACACCCACTGGACGCATCCTCACCTAGAAAGTTTCTGCAGGAGCTGAGGGTGCTGCCACAGATGGGGGTTCTGCCAGGCTGCCCGGTCACAGGGAAGCCATGGGGCCAGATGCATTTCCATGGTGGCTCTTACTAAAACAGTCCAAGAAACTGAGCACTGGCCCAGTTGCAAGCCTGTCATTGCAGGCGCTAAGAAGGGAGAACACACTGCCCCACAATGGCAGGGGTGGTTCAAAGACACCAACATGCCCTTGTCCGGCAGCCCCAGTGACTCCTGCAGTCTGAACAGAAAGAACTTTTACCCAGGAAGGGCTGGCCTGAGCTGAAGCAAGAGCAGGTCACACTGGAGCTGAGTGGTGGAGCTGAGCAGAGCAGGAGCCAGGGGTTGGGTCAAGGACAGGGCGGGCAGCGCAAGGCACCAATCCCTGTGCTATTAATCACCCACCCCTGGGAGGGGAGGGGCTCTCTGGGGCTCTGCTGTCATCTTCACAGCAGGGCTGAAAGAGTAGGTGCTGTCATTGTTCCCACCTTAGGGGGAAGACTGAGGCTCAGGGGATGAAGATATTGCTGTCACATGTGTGGCTTTCGAGAGGTGATGGCAGAATTTAAACCCAAAGACAGAGTTGACAGACCTGGGTTTAAATTCTGCCATCTTCCTTGGTCTGCACCATTCTTGCTGCTGACCACAGCAGGACCCCAAAAGTCATTCAGTGACCCCAAGGGGAGGGACGGTGCCTGTTCCCTTCCCACCATCCAGGCCAAGTAGGCAGACATTCCCATAGATTGGCTGCATCAAAGGGAAGGTGCCCGCCCTTAAGACCCAGTGGAGTTCCTGGTGCAGACAGCGCATCACCGTCCCAGGTCCCTGCAGACAGATGGCTCTCAAACAAGCCCTTGAGCCTGGTCACTCTGCCTGTAGGGATTGGCTTGGCTTGATGAGCAAGTTGGAAGTGCCCAGAGTGAACACTCCAAGAGCAATTCTTAACTGATGAGGGACAAGAGTTGTGGGTCCCTGCTCCCAGTGGGGCGGCTCTGGGTGTGCCCCCCACTCTCAGGTCCAGGAGCTGGAGCCAGGGGCCCATCGTGAAGACCTGTTCATGTCCCCCATGGACTGTCCTCTTGTCTCACTTCCCTTTTCTTCCCCTTGCTTCCTGGGTTGTCACCAAATGAATTACTTGAATTACATCCTTGTCTCTGGATCTGCTTTGAGGGCACCACGCTTGGACACCATCACGTAGGCAGTGCCAAGAAGGGGACCACCAGGCCATACCTGCACTGACAGCCTTAATTTAATTCTGAGTCCTTCTCCACTTCTGCCTGTGACTGGGTTCAACCTCAATTTCTATTACCTGGGCACTCACCCAGTGATATCTGTTCCCACTTCTACCCTCACCTTATGATAGCTAATTTCATGTGTCAACTTGACTGGATCACCAGGAACCCAACATTTCGCTAAGCATGACTTCTGGAGTGTCTGTGAGGGTGTTTCTGGATGAGCTCAGCATTGGATTAAAGGGATTGGTCTACCCCCAGGGTGGGTAGGAGGCAAGAAGGAAGAATGTGCCTTGTTTTCCTGTCTAGGCTGATTGAGCTGAGACACTGATCTTCTGCTGCCCTCAGGCTGAGATTCACACCATCGGCCCTCCTGGTTCTCAGGACTTGGGACCCAGTTGAATTGTACCACCAGTTCTCCTGGGTCTCCAGCACACAGAAGATATGCTGGGATGCTGTAGTACTTCTCAGCCTCCATAACCATGAACAGAAATGTGAACCAGTCCTTATAATAAATCTCGTGTGCGTGTCTCTGTGTGTGTGTGTGTGTGTGTGTGTGTGTGTGTGTCCTACTGATTCTACTTCCCTGGAGAAGCCTGACTCAGACAACTTGCTACGGTAATTAGACTTAAGATAATTTCCAATTTCCCTGCATCAAATTTTCTGCCCAGGTCACTCAAGTACCTACTATTCCCTGGACTCTGGTCAGGCCATACCTTCCCCTGGGGCATCCCTTCTGGTGACAGAATTGCCAAATGTGACTTAGTCTCATTTATTCTAACTCTCCTGAGCATTCTACTCTACAAAAGCAGCCTCATGAACGTGGTGGCACCAAGGAGGAACCAGTGATACACCCATGGGTCAGGAGTGGGTCATTGGGTGGATACTGATGTCAAAAGAGCAACCCAAGTAGAGAGTAGGTTTAGGGAAGGGATAATGTTGAGTTTCAGCGTAGTGGGACAGCCCAGAAGAGATGCCTAGTGAGTGGCCAGAGCTTTTGACATGAGTCTGAGAGATTCTGTGAGTCCATCACAGAACTGATGGCATGAGCCATCAGAGTGGGTAAGATTTCCCAAAGGAAGGACCTGATCCAGGTTTTGAGGACCCAAGAGGTTTTACAATTTGGAGGTGGAGGAAGTGCTTATTAAGAATAAAGAATGTTGGCTCGGCGCCTTTGGCTCAACGGGCTAAGATTTCAGCCACGTACACTTGAACTGCAGGTTTGAATCCAGCCCGGGCCCGCCAAACAACAATGACAGCTACGGCGCCTATAGTCCCAGCTACTTGGGAGGTGGAGGCAGGAGACTCGCTTGAGCCCAGGAATTGGAGGTTCCTGTGAGCTATGAGGCCACAGCATTCTATCCAGGGTGACAGCTTGAGGCTCTGTCTCCAAAAAAAAAGAATAGAAAATGCCAGGTGTGGTGGCTCACACCTATAATCCCAACACCTTGGGAGGCTGGGGTAGGAAGGTCAGTTGAGGTCAGGTGCTCAAGATCAGGCTGGACAACATAACAAGAAATTAGATGGGAGTGATGTCACACACCTGTAGTCCCAGCTACTTAGGAGGCTGAAGAAGGAGGATTGCTTGAGCCCAGGAGTTCAAGGATACAGTGAGCTATGATAGCACCATGGAACTCTAGCCTGAGTGACGGACTAACTTGACTGTAAAAGAGAAAAAGAAAGGAAACTCACAAAATTATAAAGACAAAATTGTAAAGTCTTTCTCAGGGCCTTGGAACTAACACATAGAAGTGGGGGACACTGAAGCTTAAGCTTTGTGAACTTCATAGAAAACCTGTCTCTGAATACAGGGCTCAGAGCAGGTGTGTTAGAGTGAAATTAAAATTACCCTCCATAGCTGACCACTCCTTAAGTTGTCCTAATCTTCATAGACTGAACTTGCACCACATGTACGTATCAGTAGGCCTAGTTTCTTATGTTGGCCACCTCCATGTTTTGACCAGTTTGGTATCATCCCCTGGGGTGGTGTCACCTTACAGAAGTTCTACTGTACTTTTTAACTTTCTGTCTCCATCACTAGAGTGTGATCATCTTGAAGGCTGGAATTATGTCAGGTTGGCCTGTTGAATGGTTGCATCACTGAAGCTCAGTGAAAGAAATAGGAATGTGTCTAGGAATTTTCGGCAGCCTGGTATTCAGTGTGGTGAAATCGGTGCTGCAAAAATGTTGGATGAGCTAAAGGAGTAGAAGTTATGGGGCTGTCACTGAGCTTTTGGCTTCAAGATCACCTTACCATTTCTTCAGGAAAGCGTAGGAATCCATACTGACACCAGGGAGTGACACTAGCAGGTGGAGATCATGGTGGCCATCTTTGGAAGCTGTCTATGAAGGGCACATCCTCGGCAAACGTGTGGTAAGCATCTGCAGGAGGCAGGAGGAAAGAGAGTCAGATGCTCCAGGGGAGGCCCCCTAGCTGCCCACCATCCACTTCATATGGTCTTGGTGTCCTGATGGCAGCAACCTGGCCAAGCACTCCCAGAGGCAGCCAGGCTGGACATGGCCGGAGGACAGAAGTGGACCGCCTTCCTGGGTGTGTGTCAATACCTGTGTGTCAATACCTGTGTCAGGGGGATGAACCACATCCCAAGTGCCCTTGTATAGTGAGAAAAGTAACTGCCAAGGGGGCTAGATGGCTGGATGTACCGAATGTCTGGGTGTATATGTCATCATCTCAATTGCACTCCGTTCCACCTTGTCTTCTCCTAAAATCTCTATCTCTCCTTGTGTCTTTCTCCATTGATGGCATGAAAACCTACATGGTAGAGAGTTGTGACGGAGGAGGTTCATTCACTTGGACACACTTGAGGACCTATGATACACATATTCCAGGCACTGTGCTGGGCAACAGGACCCAGAATTGAGTAAGATGCAGCCCTTGTTTCCAAGGTCTTTGTGGACACTGGATAGAGATGGGAGCACAGGCGGGAAGGACCAAGCATGAGCAGAGACAAGCACGGGGAGGGCCCTGAACTCCAACTCGGAGAGACAGAAAGGAAGTGACTGCTGAGGTGCTCCTCAGAGGAACAGTAAGAATTTATTCAGGGCAAGGGGAGACAGACATTCCAGGTAGAGGAGAGGGCACAGGCAAAGGCAGAAGGATGAGAGGGAAGTAGGATTGTTCACAGTGAGATTAAGAGGGAGCTGCATTTCTACATATTCTCCAGGCTCTCCTGAAATTTTTAAGAAGAATGCAGTGTCTGGGGGGAACCTTATTTTAGTCTTTTTTCAGGAAAAGAAAAGCAGTTAAGGAGGTGGTTACCCTCAATGAACGCTTACCAGCTCCCCCTGCTCTCCACGCTCGGGGCCCACGCCGCACCCTAGGAGAAGCAGCCTCTGTCTCAGTGTTTCCATCTGTGAATGGGGCTGATTGTATCTCATACCTACTCACTTTATGAAATTGCTGGGAATTAATAAAGACCAGATTCCCAGGCAAGCTAATGCTCTGAGGAGTCATCTTTATTTAAAGTCCTTTGAGGTCCTCAGGATGCAAGAAAATGTGTTTGTAAAATCCAATGATTCTCTAAGAACAAAGCACCCTAACCAGCATGTCAGTTGTGGCAGAGATGACTCAACTGGTTTGAAAGACAGACAAGAAAAAATATGGAACCAGGGAAAAGGGAACACAGTGAAATGATGAGAACCCACAATAGGTTATGGGGACAGACCCTCAGAAATAGAGATGAGCACAAACAATGAAATACGCAGCTGTCATAGAAAACAGGGGTCTACAAAGCAGCTTGAATGATGTAAGAATATGCTTGACAGGATGTGAAGAAAAGGGGGAAAAGATAAGAAATTGCGTACAGCAAGTTATGATGATTATTGACACATAGAGGGAAAAGCCTGCAAGGAACTTTGCCTAAAGGAAAACAACCGGGTAGAGGATTTGTAGATTTTTATTTTACATGCGATTTTTCGAATTTCCCAAATTTTCCAGGAAGGGTATGTTATGCTTGGAAATCAGAAAGAGAAATGTTTAGAAATAAAGAAAGAACAGGATGGGGTAGAGGAAGGATGAAAGCTGGAAAAGTAGAATGAAAAATAATTTTGGAAATACGAACTTTAGTCCACTTCCCCAAACATGTCACCAACCATGCCTTGTGCCCAGCACAGTATGAGAATAAGATAAGGTCACACACCTCAAGTAACTTCAGTTTGGGAGTGGCCAAAGAGCAAGAGGCTGCCTCATACCTGTGATGTGTGATGGAGCTAACAGGGAGCTCATACCTGTGATGTGTGCTAGAGCTAACAGGGGCTCTTACATGTGATGCATGATAGAGTTAACAGGGGGCTCATACCTGTGATGCGTGATGGAGCTAACAGGGAGCTCATACCTGTGATGCGTGATGGAGCTAACAGGGGCTCTTACCTGTGATGTGTGATGGAGCTAACAGGGGGCTCATACCTGTGATGTGTGATGGAGCTAACAGGGGGCAAATACCTGTGATGCATAATAGAGTTAACAGGGGGCTCATACCTGTGATGCGTGATGGAGCTAACAGGGAGCTCATACCTGTGATGCGTGATAGAGTTAACAGGGGGATCATACCTGTGATGCATGCTAGAGCTAACATGGAGCACAGATGCTATGGGGCAATGAAGCTGACTACTTAGCCCAAGAAAACCCAGGAAGGCTGTCCATAGGAGGCAACATTTGAGCTGATTCTTGAACAAGCAGTGGTAGGTTGCTTAGTGCAGCAAAGATGATAGGAAGGTATAGAACAGATGAGCAGAGAATGTCAGCTTGTGAATATTGTCAAGACACAATTTTAAAAAATGTCTGCCTACTGAGCCAGCTACCACACGGTCCCAACAAGCAGCTGGCACATTCCCATCTCTGGGGGTCAGGAGGTTCATTTTTTAATGTCTTCATATTTCAATAGTGTCCTGTTGTTTTTGTTATAAAAATCCTTCATATTGTTTTGTTTTATCCTCTGACAACTTTCTGATATAAATGTCATTATAATTTATACATGATAAAATTGAAACTTAGAAAAGTGAAACAGAGTTGGGGTGGGAGAATGAAAGAGTTCAGAATCTGGAGTAGGCTGCGTGTGTGCTGTTGGGGGTGAAACAGCACCCCTCCCCCAGGAAAATGTACATAATGGATCCCTAACACCCAATGTAGCTGTATTTGAAATAGGGCTTTTAAGAAGTAATAGTGCTTAAATGAGGTCATAAGGGTGGGGCCCTGGTCCAATAGGATCGGTGTCCTTGTAGGAAGAGACAAGACTAGATGAGGAGGCAGCAAGAAGTTGGCCGTCTGCAAGCCAAGCAGCAAGGCCTCAGGAGGAGCCGGCCCTCCTGAGCAGCACCTGGATCTTGTACTTTCCAGCCTCCAGAACTATAAGATAATAAATTTCTGTTGTTTGGGGCAGCACCTGTGGCTCATCGAGTAGGGCGCCAGCCCCATATACCGAAGATGGTGAGTTCAAACCCGGCCCCGGCCGAACTGCAAAACAGAAAAATAGCCAGGCATTGTGGTGGGTGCCTGTAGTCCCAGCTACTCGGGAGGCTGAGGCAAGAGAATCGCCTAAGCCCAGGAGCTGGAGGTTGCTGTGAGCTGTGTGATGCCAGTGCACTCTACTGAGGATGATAAAGTGAGACTCTGTCTCTACAAAAAAATAAATAAATAAATAAATAAATTTCTGTTGTTTGACCCAACCAGCCTGTGGCATTTTGTTATGGCAGCCTGGGTATAGTACATGTTCCTATACCCTCTCTACCACTATCACCTGTGTGACCTTGGACAAGTTGCTTAATCTCTGTTTTCTCAACTCCAAAGTGACGATCGATGGAAATAGCAGTATACTTCACAGTGTTGTCGGGAAGAGGATCTGCGTATGTATACGAAGCACTAGAAACCCTAGCACATAGTAGGCAGTAATAAATAAGTCATTCATCATTTTAGTACCTGTCCAGGGTTGCATTGCTGTCAATTTATTAAGGAAAAATTCAGACCCAATCCTAAGACAACCACTGCTCAGGACTCCGCTTTGGCAGTCTGGACCTGTGGGCTGCTCAGTAGCCCCCAGAAATGACTCGCCTTCCAGAAGCCCTCACGTTCATTACAGACCTGAGAGACAGAAGCTTGTGGATGAGATAACAACTGATTGATTTAAACTGAGAAATAAACCCTGGAGTGGCTGTGCACGCAGGCTGTCCCGGGTTTCGTCCATTCACTCAGCGAGCATCTGGAGCATCTTCTGTGTGCCAGACCTCGGCACAACGCCAGGAGCTGGCACACAGGACTCCGGCCCTCCAGGAGAAGAGACTGGCCAGGGACACACGTTACCTACAGACCTGTGCAATGCCGGACACGGTGGCCTCTCGCCTGTAATCCCAGCACTCTGGGAAGCTGAGGTGGGAGCATCTCTTGAGCTCAGGAGTTTGAGACCAGCCTGAGCAAGAGCCAGACTCCATCCCTAAAAATAGCCAGCGTTGTGGTGGCCGCCTATAGTCCCAGCTACTAGGGAGGCTGAGGCAAAAGACTTGCTTGAGCCCAAGAGTTTGAGGTTGCTGTGAGCTATGATGCCGCAGAGCTCTACCAGGGGTGGCAGAGTGTTTAATGAAGACATTAAAAAATGAACTCTGTCAAAAAGAAAAAAAAGACCTGTGCATTAGTGTAGTTACGTAACCACATTCCGAGCTGCGATCAGAAAGCTGATTCAGTTTGGGTCCTCACAGACCCCCCCGCCCCCACTGCCTGCCCTTCACCTCCTGCCCTGTGAAAATGCTGAGAGTTCTGTGTCTTTTCTGCTCCCTCTTAGGTGATAGAAAGTTCTACCATCACTCCAAGTCATCACTCTGGCCTCAAATCAGCATGAAATGGCCAATCCCAGGTAACAACCACAACCACAACTCAGAGCTCAGTTTAAAATTGGACAATTCCTCTCTCTCAGCCAGGGCCGTCTACAGATGCTGCTGGCATCCCCTTGCTCTCTCGGCATGGACAGCATCCACAGCTGACCCTCCTAATGCTGCTGGCACAGGTCCCCGCAGCTGCCTCCAGCAATGGCAGGCACCGTCCTAGGCCCAGCCACAGGAGCACAGAGCAAGCCCTCAATGGTCCTCTAGGGGCCATTTGTTGTTGTTGTTGTTGTTGCTGCTGCTGTTGTTAACTAGGTTTGGGGTTTGCAGGTAGCATTTCTCAATCCCTGTCCCTACATACCAACAACTTTCTCCAAAAATAGCTTCCCATTTCCACTCTCTTGATCCTTTAAATGTCCTTGTCTTAAATTAAGGGTCCGGTAGCCATAGGACTCATTCTAGGATATTTTCTGTCAAGATGTGCCTCGTGGTGGCCAGCTCACAAATTCTATCACTATCCAATAAATTCTCCCTTGGTACCTGAGGATGTGTGACAACTGGGTCACCATTTCATCCTCCATGTCTACCACATGCCTGACACAGGGCACCTGCCCCCAAATTATGTTTTAAATGGATAAATGAAAACTATGATAACAGAAACATCTGGCCACCCTGTTTATTTCTTTGTCAATCAATTCATTGGTATCTGTTCAACGTCCTTTCATGTCTTGTGATTTTGGTTAGAGGAAGGACAAGGCGTTACACCACATGGCTGGGTCATCTGAGAAAGGGGGTGTGTAAGGGAAAGGAAAGGAGAACAGCATGCCCTCAGACTCAGAGTATGAGTGGATGAATTGTTAAGAATTAATATTATTTATTTATTATTAATAAAAAAACTGAAAAAAGAGGGAAAGAGTAATGACCCCAAAAGGTGCTTCTTATTATCACGATGCATTGAGCAATTACCTCGTGCCAAGTTCTGCCTTACACTTTTTATAGGTGAAGGAACTGAGGCAGAGAGAGTAACTGGCCCTAAATGTTAGAAACAACCTGCATGTCCATCCTTAGGGGATGGACAGTGAACTGCGGCCCACTCACCGGTGGCATCTGAGAAGAGCACAGTGATGACGGGAACGGGGCAGTTTCCCGCCATCTCCAGGGGGCAGGTGGGAAAGCAAAGTGCACAGTGGAGGAGGCTGCAGGGAAGAACAGGTAGACTCAGACCTTGGCTCGTGTGCCAAGGACATGTCTGTAGAAGATGATATGAAGCACTTGGAAAGTCAGAAGGCAGAAGGAGAAGAGTGAGGGCTGAGAGAGAGCTGCAGAGTGGCGCTCATTATACATTTTATTCGACCTTGTGGGGTTTTGTTTCACATGTATATATTAGCTCTTCTCACAGAATTGTTTAAGTTAAAAGATGGAAATAAAAAAGGGAAAGGGCCTTGCCCTTCTGTCACAGTTAATGGCAGAGCTAAGGGTCGAGTCCCCAGGGGTCCACCTTCTTGTAGCCTGGGCCCTCCGTGCCCTGTCCCCGCTTCTCATCCACTTGGTTTTGCTACTAAAGAGGTGTAGCTGCCTTCCCAGGTCACAGAGGTGACAAATCACCCCACTCTCTTGTCACCTAGGCCATCTGACCTGATCCCAGAGGTCTCTTCCAGCCAAGGTGTGCAGAAGAGACAGCCCCAACAGATAACATGACAGAAAGGATGCCGAACCCTCTGTCCACACCAGTGAGCTGCAGTCCTTCCACGGGTCTCCTCCTTCAAGGCTCATGGGATCAACCTACCTCTGCATTGAGGAAGTGGCATCTGGCTGCAGAAGGTACTTACTGAAGGAAACACAGCTATTAAGGGGCCAGGGTTGGGGTCATGACTTTATATTTTCTGCTGTTATGGTCTAAACTGTCTCCACCAAAATTCACATATTGCAGTCTGAAGGCTCACTACCTCAGAATGTGGTTGTACTTGGAGATGGGCCTTTAAAAGCTGATTATGGTAAAAGTAAATCAGTAGGGCGGGCCATACTCCAATCTGAAAGGTGCCCTTATAAGGAGAGGAAAGTAGGGTACAGACACTGTAAAGTAGGGAGACAACCAGGTAAAGACACAGGGAGATGACAGCCATCTGCAGGCCAAGGACAGAAGCCCACAAAGGAATCTTTTAGTTTCCAGAATTATCTGGCTTTGCTCATCATTCCATCCCTGGGGTCTCACACATGGGAGACACTCAACAGACATTTTCACATTACATGACTGAAAAGTGACTGTTCAAAGTCACCATGTTCACCGTGTGATAAGATCTGAACTTGAACCCACATCTGTCCTACATAAAAGTTTTATCCACATCATTCCACCACTGTTCACTTCAGTAGTCTGAATCCTATTAACCATAGTTAGATGTGGTCCTCTTCTGAACTGCTAAGTTCTGTTTGCTTGTTTTTAATTCTGAAAAGGTTTAAGGTGGGAATGGGGTAATTAACTCACGTCTCAGTGGGTATAAATTCAATCATACAGGGTTTTTCCTACAAAGCCTGGCTTAGCTCAACCCCAGAAACTAAATCAGAGGGACAAGGTGGGATGGATCGTGGCTTTAATGAGATCAGGAAGAACAGGAAGGGAGCAGTGTTCATTATGGAATCCTTACCACCCAGGTGACATTTTAAGGTGGGCAATCTTTGAACATTTCTTGGTTATGCCCACAGCGGACTTTGGTTGCAAAAATCACACCACCCCAATCATTGTAGGGCTCAGGCATCAAGAAACTAAGTTGTGCAAGTTGAGTATGCAAGTAAAACAAGGAATCTTCACATATATAACTTTCCCTTTTCTTAATTGTGGCTGGAAGTAATTTTGCCAAGAGTAAGTAGGGCCTGGATATGAAATGCTTTTATGAAAAGTTATCTTTGCGCAAGCGCTGGGTCTTGTGCAAGGGGGTACCAAAGCGCCCTCTTGTGTAGAACATGAAAACTACAAGCTGCAATCATCCCTGGTCAAACAGCCGGACATCCTTACATCTTGTGAAGGGGGTACAAGCTTTGGAACGTCTATTTCCAAGGTTATGTATTAAGCACTGGAGGTTTAGGGGCGTGGGGGAAGTGAAAAAATACTGTTGTACATTGACATACAGGACTGACAGTAAGGGAGCTATTCTGATATTTTCAATAATTACAGCTTCTCCTGCCTGCCACTTTGAGTTGTGCAATGGAAGAAGCCCCCGAAGAATCTCTTGTTTGTATGGAAAAGAGAAGACACACGCGGCCAGGGGCTGGAGTTGGAGGTGGGGGGGAGGGAGTGTTAATACGGTGCAGACATGTTGGCTCCAAGAGACTTTTTTCAGAATGAATAAATGCATTTTAAAGTGATCTGCAATTCATTTTGCATCTTAATTTTAAAAAACCTAACTGAGAGACACACTGGAGTAGGGCATTTAAATTTAGCCTGGAGATTTACTGCTTCTGAAAATATATCTCTGCAGACTTTACTACTTGTGGCTCAGAAGGACTAATATTAACACAGAGGTTTTTAACCCCGAAGGCAAGGCATCACTGGCACTTTACAGGCCTCATACTTGAGGTCAGTTCAAATCACAAGCCCCCCAGGCAAACGCCCATACCCCAGAGCCTGCTTGAACCCAGGCACGGGGGGAGGACCTTTCCTGCCAACACGTTCTGCTGAGTGAGGCTTCCCAGCCCAAAATGCCAAAGAAATTCTTATCAAGTCAGAGCTGCTTTTTGTGGGAGGAAGGCAAGACGTTTGAAAGACTTATGATAGCATATACGATCCCAGTCATAAAGTGCCCATAATTACAGTAACATTATTTATTGAAGAATAGGAAAAGAAAGAGAAGAAAAGGGGGAAATAAAAAAAAATGAAAAACTAGGACATAGAAGAATGACATTGAGAAAGTGAGGAGGAGAGAGAGGACATGAAAATTATGACAACAGTACCTAAGTGTCCCTGAGTACACCATTCTTCAGCATGAGGCCACCATTCAGGATGCCCCACTTGAAGACAGCTGTGACACTGGCACCCGTAGGAGTCTCTGCAAAAGAAGCTTTCTCACTCAGAGAAAAAATGGCTGGTGGGGGCCTTTCTGGAAAGTTCTGGAAATGTCCTCCTGAAACTAACCTGTCCATAGGGGATCAGAGGGAGATGTGGACTCTGCTCCCTATCTGGACTATCTTTCCTCTTTTCTCCAAATGTCATTTGTAAAGAGAAAATTTAAACTAAACTTTTTTTTTTTTTTTGAGACAGAGCCTCAAGCTGTCACCCTGGGTAGAGTGCTGTAGCATCACAGCTCACAGCAACCTCCAACAAGCGCTTCTCCTGCCTCTGCCTCCCAAATAGCTGAGACTACAGGTGCCCGCCACCATGCCCAGCTACTTTTTGGTTGCAACTGTCATTGTTGTTTGGTGGGCCCGGGCTGGATTCGAACCTGCCAGCTCAGGTGTAGGTGGCTGGTACCTTAACCACTTAAGCCATAGGTGCCAAGCCTAAACTATTTTTTTTTATAATCAGAGGGCCAAAAGAACTGGAACAGCCCCACCTACAAGAGAATACTTAGGAAAATAAATACAAACTCTTTGCAACCTCGCCAGTGCTCACCGGTGATCAACCCTCCCTCTGGGAAAGGAAGGAAGGAGCCTGGAGCTCCCCGTGGCAGTTGGAAGCTGGAACCCCCATACACACAGGCAGTGTTTCCAGCACGGGATCTTTCCTCACATGGTGGCATTTTTGACTCAGTCCTCAGCTAAATCTTATAAAAGGGCCTCTGTCCCCAGTGCCTATGGGGCTGATGCTAAAATTGCCCCCACAGCAAACTGGAAAGCCAGACTGTCACCCCACAAGATGGGAAGACACACCCCACAGTGGGCAGGACCCAGTCCCCTGCACTAGAATCATGTCTGGAGTGAATTCAGAATCAGCCAAGGGCACACCACGCTCTCCAGCAAAGTCTGCAATTGTCTGCTTTTTAAAATACAAACATTAACTCAGTGAAACTTGCTCTTCATTATGTGTTTATCTGAGAAACATATTTATTTTTGAGAGAGTCTCACTCTGTCACCCTGGGTAGAGTGCCATGGCATCATGATAGCTCACAACAACCTCAAACTCATAGGCTCAAGCCATCCTCTTGCCTTAGACTCCAGAGTAGCTGGGACTACAGGTGCCCACCACAATGCCTGGCTAGTTTTTCTGTTTTTAGTAGAGATGCGATCTCACTCTTGCTTAGGCTGGTTTCAAATTCTTGGGTTCAGGTAATTCACCTGCCAGGACCCTCGAGAGTGCTGGGATTACAGGCGTGAGCCACTGCACCCTGTCTGAGAAACTAATTATTAAAACATCAAAGTATTTGTTACCAAATTTAGGATCTTCTTTTTATCTCTGACTTTACTTTGTATACCAATTAGACCTAATTCTAAAATGCTTTTTCTCCCTATTACTTATTGTTTATTTGAGATAACCTCTCTTCTCTTGTCTATTTTAGGGTGATTTTTAGAGAATTGATACAGATATAATATACATATGGCATATGTATCTGTTATCCATTTTTTTAAGAAAGCCCCGATGTATGTATAATATGCCTATCATTGAAAGATGAATCTTTTCTTACAAACTCCAGGACAGAGTAAGAATGTAACAGAGTGTAAAATTGGCAGTAAATCATTATAAATACCTCCTGATTCTTTAAGTATCAGGCCCAAGGTGCTTTTTGCAAGTTTCAGAGCTCAAAAACTTCTCCTCTGCAAAAAGCCCCAGTAAAAGGGACAGGCAGTCACCTCTGCAATATACAGGAAAGAACAAAGACAAGGTGAAACTGGAACTCACAACAACTGAAAGTATTTTCATGACATGGTGCAAACTAAGGATTAGGGGAGGAAGGGAAGTTTGGTCTTCATCACAAAGATTCAAAGATTCAATGGAGAAATATCAAGACTGGGGCCCCAGAATGGGGAGTAGAGGATGAGTTAGAAAGATAATGAAGTGTGACCTTTCCAATCCCCCTGGAGAAATAAAAGGCAGAAAGAGAAAGCATCTCGGGTGTCCTTATCTTTTTATTCTGCTGTGTTATGAATAAATATGTGAGTAGCTCCGAGGAAGATGGAGGCAGAAATGATAGAAGAGATGGATGGATGGGTGGGTTGGATGGGTGAGTGGGTGGACAGGTGGGTGAGTGGGTAGATAGGTGGATGAGTAGCTGAGCGGATAGGTAAGTGAATAGACAGGTGGGTGGATGGTTGTGCAGATGAGTAGGTGTGAAGGTGGGCAAGCAAGTGGGTGAGTGATAGCTAGACAGATGGTTAGGTAGCGAAAGGAAGGGTGGATGAACAGCTAGATAGATAGATGGGCAGGTGAATGAGTAGGTAGATGGAAGGAAGAGGCCAGGTAGGTGGGAGAATTACTGAATGGACAAGTAAATAGAATAAGCATGTCTTATTTTTATAGTAATTTTGTTACAGCATTCCCTTTTCAATATTGATGGGTCTTTCATTTTTTAAATTGCTTTTAAGTGCTGAATATAGAAACATAAACACTCATATACCAGCTGCTCATGGGCATGTAAAATGGTACAACTTTTCTAGATCATAAAGCTTATCAAGAATTTTTTAAAGACTGATACACACACATGTCCAGAGCTGCATTATTTCACAATATCCAAAGGAGGCCAGGCATGGGAGTCCACAGTGGGGAGGTTACTGAGGTCAGGAGTTCAAGACCATCCTAAGCTAAAGCAAGAACCCACCTGTCTCTAATAAAAACTGAAAAATTAGGCAGGTATGGTGGAGGCACCTGTAGTGCCAGCTACTCAGGAGGCTGAGGCAGGAGGATGGCTTGCACCCAGGAGTTTGAGGCTGCTGTGAGCTTGGCTGAGGCCATGGCACTCTAGCCTGGGCAACAGAGTGAGACTCTGTCTCAAAAAAAAAACCTAAAAGGTGGATAGAGCCCAAATGTCCCTGGGAAGATGAATGGACAAACAAAACTATGATACACACACCACACTGCACTATTATTCATCCTCAAAAGGGAAGGAAATTCTGGCACATGGATGAGTGTTCAGGACATGATGCGAAGTGAAATAACTCAGTCACAAAAAGAGAAGCATTGTGTGAATTTAGTTACCAGTATATGAGGTCCCTGGGGTATTCATAATCAGAGGCCAAAAGTAGATTGATGTTTGCCAGAGGCTGGGGGAAGGGGTTGGGAATTGGTGTTCAACAGGGATGGAGTTGCAGTTTTCCATATGGAAAAGTTCTAGAGATGGGTGGTGTGATGAATGGATTTAATGCCACTGAACTATACACTTAAAAACAGTTAAAATGACTTTTATATCTATTTTATCAAAAGAAAAAAGAAAAAATGCCAGGCATGGTGGCTCATGCCTGTAATCCCAGCACTCTGGGAGGCCAAGGCAGGCAGGTCACCTGGGCTCATGGGTTCAAGATGAGCCTGAGCTAGAGTGAGACCCCCATCTCTAAAAATAGCCGGGCGTTGTGGCAGGTGCCTGTAGTCCCAGCTACTGGGGAGGCTAAGGCAAAAAGAATCACTTCACCCAAGAATTTGAGGTTGCTGTGAGCTCTGACACCAGGACACTTTACAGAAGGCTGACAAGTTAGAATTTGTCTGAAAAAAAAAAAAAAGAAAGAAAGAAAGAAAGAAAGAAAAGAAAATGAGTGCTCTTTGACCCCTTGCAATCCCTGGGAAATATGTCAAAAAGGCAAAGAATTATACACAATTATATGCATCACCCAAATGTTTTCTGTAATTAACTTAAATGTCCTAATATTGGGGACTCGTTAGGAAATGACAGCTCATTGTCATCATGAATTATTATGCAGCCACTGAAAATTAAATTTGCAAAATTGTTATACAGATATTGGTAATGTGTGAGATCATTTTAAAAGGTAAAACTACACAAAATTGTATAAGCAAACTACTAATAAACTCATAAGAAAAAAGACTATTGTAAAAGACCAAAATACTACCTCTGATCCTCTGAGTAGTAAAATATGGATAGCAGTTTTCAGCTTTTCTTATTTTCACATTCTCCCTAAATTCCCCTCAATATGCATGTGATGTGATTGTTGTGATGATGGTTGTGGAGTTACGATATCGGTTTAGGGAGATAAGAGTCTGCTGTTTCCTAGAGCAGTCATTTTCAAATCACCTGGTGATGAGGGAAAGTGGTCTGAATTGGCATCCGCATGGGGTGTGCAGAGAAATGCATCGGCTGCAACCAGAAAGATTTCCAAAAGTCTGCACAGAGAGCGGGAAACAAAGTGGAAAGTGAGGTGGGTGTGGTCGTGAGACGGGGTGGGCGTGGCCGTGAGGCGGAGTGGGCGTGGTGAGGAAGGAGCGTGGAGCTCATCTGTGAGTTGAGATTGGGCGTGGCCTGGAAAGGGCGGGGCTGGACTAAAGCGACAGGTGCAGGAGGCGTGGCTGTGCAGGAGCCACCGGTGTGCTCAAGGCAGGACTCCAGGCAGACGCTTTGCAGGTTTTCTTAGGCACCTTCAGAGCAAGAGCGCTCTCACACACCCCTTGTCCTGTGGTGAACAGGTGACGTGATGACGGATGTTGTTTTGTTTTGTTTTGAGACAGAATCTCACTTTGTTTCCCCTGGGTAGAGTACTGTGGGGTCACAGCTCACAGCAACCTCAAACTCTTGGGCTCCAGCGATTCTCTTGCCTCAGCCGCCCGAGCAGCTGGGACTACAGGCGCCCGCCACAACACCCCGCTACTTTTAGCGGTCCCTCTCTGGCTCAGGCTGGTCCTGAACCCGTGAGCTCAGGCAATCCACCTGCCTCGGCCTCCCAGAGTGCTGGGATTACAGGCATGAGCCACCACACCCAGCCTGTGAGGACGGAGTTTTAAAGAGGTCAAAGGAAAGGACACAGAGAGGAGTCAGAGTTGATTAAGAGCTTTTCAGGACTAAATATATTATTCAAATAACCAATGGTCTCATTCTTTTCACAAGGAACATAATTTTTATTTCTGGGGACAGGGCACAGAGCACTAGACATTCTTGTCTTGAAAGCTGTCCGTGATTTATTAGATTACCCATTGGTTCCACAAATATTTATTGAGCGCCTCACCTACCATGTCAGCAGCAGAGCACTAGGTTCTGGGGACATATCAGTGAACAAAAGAGACAAAACCCCTACCCTTATGGAGCTTGCACGTTAGTGGGAATAGTGAGAACAAATAACGGGAAAGGTAATAAACACGTCCAAAGGAGCTGCATGCTATTTTGTACTTGGCCCCTTCCTGGAGCCCCTGTCTGCTCAAGCTCTGCTTCAGTTCCCCACCTGCCTGCAATGCTTGTGCCCAACTGAAATAGCAGCATTCAAATAATACAAAAAGGGCCTGATACCGGGAACTTTGCCTAAAGTGGAATCCAGTGTCCAGCACACAGAAAGCTCACAGTAAGTATACACTGAATATATCAATGTATTGAACAGCAAATGAGCGAATCAATTGATCAATTACTCAATGACAATGTTCACTCAGAATGCGGAAGAATGAGAGTTCTAGAAAGAAAAGTGAAAAGGAAAATTACTTAAACATTAATTTTTAATTCAAATTGTTAATGTGTTGCTTAGGATATTGCATCCTCATTTATAAGTGAAAT
>CAUYRH010137757.1:0-25691 GCA_963574655.1 Perodicticus potto
TAAATAATTTTATTAAATCATAATTGTGTACATTGGTGCAATCATAGGGCAGAATGTGCTTCATATACAATCAGAAACATTTTGATCGTACTGTGAGAGGCATTTGAAGAATCCTTCAGGGGTCATTTCTACCTGTCTCTCCACTTGTCCACATTAAACAATATAGGAATGTCATTCATTAATTAGACACAGTACATTAGTTTATAAATTAATAAAACTGAAATTTGTTAGGTTTGTTAATTGAAGGTTAAATTATATGTTCAAAAGAGTTATTTATAATACACAGAATAGAATAAAGGTTTCTTAAATGTAGATTCTACATATTTCCATTAAATAAAGAGAAACTTGAAGGCAAGGTCAATTGGTGAAGTGATAAAAATAAATATTCTTACAAATGTTATAACTTTAATCACATTTTAACCCAAGTTTGTATATTATCTTGTGGAAAAGTCTAAAGTTGCACAAAAAATTATCCTTTTTTGAGATATATAATACACTTTCTACGATACATCATTGGTTATTTTAGAGGGTTTTAGAATTGAAGGATTATTACTGTTTTGGGTACACCAAATCATAGGTCCAGGCCACGGAGGAGGACATGGGCTGTTCAGAGTCCAGCAGGGAGGTGGGGGAAGTGTCCTCAGTCGTGTGTGTACAGAGCAGTGGACAGTGATCTGGTGACCAAGTGTGAGCTGGATACAGCTCTGCTCCAGGTGGGAGGAACAGGAAAACCTGTACAGTGTGAGGACAGTCAGGAGGACATCAGACCTGCCACTTAATGTTTCTCATGCCCACGGGAATGCTATGAAACATCCCTATATCCTAGCAGGTGGGAGGCAGGTGCGGTGAAATCAAAAGAAAACGAAGAGGATGTTCAGGTGTCTAAAAGGTGATGGGTTCAGGGACAAACTGCACAGCACAGGGGCTCAGGGGGGAAGGTTTATAGGAAATTGTGCTCAAACATAACAATCAGAATAGACGAACATTTGCTACAGACACCCAATCAAACAATGTTTAGGAAGCCACTACTATGTTGGGAGATGCTCCAGCCAATGGGGGTTACAGCTGTGAACCCCAGAGGGAATCTGCTCAGAGAAGACATGGGGTTGTCCCAGTTGTCTGTGTGTGTGTGTGTGTGTGTGTGTGTGTGTGAGATCAACATACAAGCATATTTTCTGAGTCAGTACACAGATGGGGCTATAGGAATGCTACTTGAATACGTGAACAGAAAACCAAACAGCCAAACAAGTCCTACAGCAGGCCCAGCCTTCGATACTCACAACACTGATCCTTTACAGGGCTCAGCGTCTCGCAAGCTCTGTTCCTGCCTTCAGGTGTCGTCACGAAAACTTCTGGACTTATAGTAGTGGGGACATTCGTACTACCACCATTTAATGTCAAAATAAATGGAAGCCAGTGGCTAATTACATAGGGAACGATGTTCTAAAAGGCAAACCTTATTTCGTGGTGGGTACAGGACTGCAGGGACGTCCCTTCTCACATCTCCGCATCCAGACAAGGGCAGAGCTCTCCTGCCTCGTGATCCCAGGTGGGAAGCAGGGAGTCGAGGAGCGGGAACAGCAGCCTTTCTCTCAGGATCCCATTGGTGGCTAGAGGAGCTAATATAATTGTTACACATTTCTGAGAATAAGTAAAGCTGGGTCAATGAAGCATCCTGACATGGGAAAAATGATACTCATCACAGAAATGAAGACTTCATGGCAGGTGATCTGGAAAAAGGTGGCAGGAGAGAAATGTCACCTGACACTTCCTACTTGACACATGTTTGTACATCAGCAAGCAGCAAAATCAGAGCAAATAGCGACAGAATGAAAAGAGAACCTAAACCTTGTACAAGATCTGGGAAAATACCCTATTTTCTGAATCCTTAAGGCTTTCTTGATACTACTTACATCGTGGCAGGAGAATATTCTTGTAAGCTATTACTTGCCTTTTAGCATTATTAGATTCTAAGCTTTTCAAGATGAGAAACACAATAATAAATTTTAAAAGGCTGTTACAGTGCCTGAAAGAATCCTCTATGTATAATAGTTGGTCAATAAATATTAATTGAATTCCATTTTATCGTGATTTTAGTGCATGTAACAAAGTATAAAGTTTTTATTATTTTTCTCCTTTTATTTGCATTTTAGATAGGCAAAACACATCAGGCAGACTAAGAACATCTTTAATAAAGTGATTTTAATATGCTTCTCTAACCCTGGAGGATCTTCTAATAAAGAGATCAAAGTGTTGAAGTTTTATGCAGCACACTCAGGGGGGCGATGTGTGACCCTGGTGAGTAATTGAAACAGCATTTTATTTCATTACACTATGACTGGACGCTAATTGCACCAGTTAGGACATTTTCTTAGTATAATCCATTTCTGAAAAAGTCAAATACACAGGGGGGAACTATTTAAAATAACCTTTAAAATAAAAAAGAAAGGAAGTTAAAATATTTAATTGGAAGCCTATACTGAGCTCAGATACTTAATATCTTTTATCTATTAGCGTTACAGCATTATGGAGCTGTCCCTTGGGATGGTACTTGCTTTTGTAGAAAATACAAAAATGTGTATTTTTATATATTCTCCACATAGGTATTTGGAATCTTGAAAGCTATAATAATTGACTTATTCAGTTCTCATAAGAGGAAACACAATACTATTTTTCCACTCTTAAAATACTTTTATCATGGTGAAAAATTACAGTTGTGACAGTTTTTCTTTTACATATTACATTCTTTTATGAAATATGTCCCAGTTATAGGAGATGGCTTTACAGAAACTATGACAATTAGAATACTCTCAAGTCTACAGTATGGAGTGACCGGACATGTGGGTTGAAAACCAAGATAGAACCATAATATAAATATCCTATGTACGTCCTGAGTTTGCCAAAGGAAAGCTCTGGTGATACTCTGTTCTTTGTCTTTCCCATCAGTTATTGGTACCGTCAACAAGCCAACTTAGTACCAGCTCTCTGGGACACAGGGATTTTTTTCCCATAACTGACTCACATAAAGAAACAGAAAACGGTCTCTGAAGTTCCCCCGACACAGGCCTGTGTATTGTTTAGAACGTTGTTAAGGTTAAGACAATTTCTTTTACTTCCACTTATCTAATAATAGGTTTTACTTGTGGAGACATTCAGACAACGGGAGAAAGCTTTTCTGTTCCTTTGGTTTGTTTCTTTTTTTTTTTTTTTTCATTTTGTTTGTTTCTTAAACTTTTGTTTTATGCAGTAGAAAAACATACTAGGGCAGAGAGGAGTTGAGTTTTTTACTGATATTTGGATTCCAAAATGTAGTATTTTAAAGGTGATTGAGAAAACATAAATAAAATATCTAAAAACAGCAGTTTGGTTTCACTTCCCAGAGTAGGGGGGAAACATGAGAATTCCCTGAAAAGACGGCAGAGGCTGGAGAGAGAGTTAGATTACAGAGCAATGGTCCACGTTGGAGCTCAGGGACACAAGTGTGATTCTGATGGCGCCTAGAAAGACACTAGGGAGCAAAGGGCTGCCTTAGTCCAAACAGGGAATGCTATATATCCTACAAAATGGTCTGTACTTTTGCTCAGACACAAAGAAACAAATGATTCAGACGCCCCACACTTGCTATTGAAGTGGTAAAGCCAGTGGTGAGAGAAAAGATCCTAATATCTAACCCTGACATACCATTTTGTGCTTGACTCTCTGCGTCACTTACCAAGACCAAGTTTTCCAAACTATAGTGGACACTTGAATAAAAACATATAACCATGTCCCTACCATGCTTTAGAACCACACCTTTCTCCTGGAAGAAAAATGCAGCCACAGGGGCAGTGCCTGTGGCTCAGTGAGTAGGGCGCCGGCCCCATATACCGAGGGGGCAGGTTTGAACCCAGCCCTGGTCAAACTGCAATAACAACAAAAAAATAGCCAAGCGTTGTGGTGGGTGCCTATAGTCCCAGCTACTTGGGAGGTTGAGGCAAGAGAATCACCTAAGCCTAAGAAATGGAGGTTGCTGTGAGCTGTGACGCTACAGCACTCTACCGAGGGTGACAAAGTGAAACTCTGTCTCTAAAAAACAAACAAATAACAAGAAAAACAAGAACAAAAAACAAATGCAGCCACAGAAAACTTCGTAGGATAGTCAGATGATAAAGAACATATATTTAGATTCTGCCTCTGATCTTGAAAAAGAAAATAATTAACATTATATGGAAGAGAACAGAAGAAAGATATAGGTCTTGCATTCTTAAATCAATGATGCAGTGCTATATGCAAGGCACTGTACTGGGAATACATGAGTGACACACGAAGGAATTGATAATATCATGGAGTTTACCACCTGCTGTGGGAGACAAATGCTCAGTCATGAATCATTTATCACCTACGAAAATAAGAGTGGAGTATGTCATTATAGAATATAACAGGAGGATTACCTTGTGTGTTAGTTGGTGTTATATTTGAAAGGAGAGAAATCTTCTCTGAAAATTTTGCATTTTAGTGAGAGAGCAAGAATTAGTATAAATCATTTAGATAACTATGGAGAAGAGTGTGCTAACAAGAGTAAACACACATACATGCATAAATGTCAAGCTCGAAAATGGGCTTAGACCCATGTGGGATTTGTTTAAATAACCCCCAGGACAATGGGCTGCCATTAAAATATTTTTAACAGGAAGAGATGGCACCAGATACATGTTTGAAAAAGACTACTGCGGTTAACATGTGGTCTGAAAGGAGGAAGACCGGGCACCCGTAGAAACTCATCATTGACCAAGTAAATGATATCTGTCCTCAGTTAGAACTATGGAGATGGAAATGAAAAACGGAGAAGACTGTAGATTTTGCCATTTGTGGAGAAGGAAGAAGACAATGAATCTGACATGTAAAACTTTTAGGTAGATAATTAGAAAGCTAGCTCTCATAGGGAAAGAGAGCAAAATAGGTGCTCTGTCTTGGAGCAACAGCCCCACCTGGGAAGAAGGACAAGGGCAGACCCATCTTAATGCTGCCCCACCTAACCTGGCCCTGAGCAGCCTGGGCAACATAAGATTTGGAAAGTAATTCAAGGTTAATTACTATGTTGTTAACTATCCTTCAAAATGGTTCCATGATAAAGTCTGAACCCTGAGGAGGGGCTGTTGCAGACAATGTATAACAGAACCCCCATCCATCACCAGAGCCTCTTCCTTTGTCATAACAAAGGAGGCCCATGCATTGTCTATGGCAAATGTATCGTATTTTCTTATCATATATCTTGCTCTTCCTCTGGAAATCTGTCTTTCTCTTCCTCAATAAACTTTCTTTCATGTTTTGCTGGGTCTGGTCATTCTTAAGCCAGGACACCCCATGATTGAGAATGTAGACAACTGCCTGAACCCAAACAGAATCAATAGAATGAGGGGATTGATTGGGCAAAGCAGACAAGCCAGAGGTTTCAACGATCACTCCTGAGTTTCTGGCTTGTACATTTGGAACATGTTCCTTTCAAGCATTGAGATGTGCACTGGTGTTTCTCAAGCGTTAGTGTGCACGTCCTACCTGGGGCATCTAACTCAGAGATGGGGGGCAAGCCCCAAATGCCTTTCTCACAGCACCTGGATGTTTCGGGTGACGCTGGTCCACTGGCCACACTTTGAGCAGAGAGGATGCAAAAATGTGCAGGTGAGGTGGGGTGGTGCTCGGATCAACAGCAAAAAGTTAGGTTAGAATGTGTCAAGATCGAGGTACTCAGGTCATCCATGGGGAAATGACCATAAGACAATCGGTTCAGTTTATATTATTAATTAATTAGTGTGCCTAGAAACAAATTATAATAATAATGAGGAGGATATGCTGATTGATGATTAAATTCTTATAGATGGGATCTAGTTCAACCATCAAGCTCGAGATTGAATTAATTGGGTTAATTTTTCTTGCCCATACATATCATTATTTTGTCTACAGTCCAAATGAATATGTTTTCCACCAGACATGTTGCTACCTTATTAATACCATTATAAGGAAAGAAGGAGAAAAACATTCAGCTACTTCATAGTAAATATAAAATATCAAAATATAATTTTATAATGTTGATAAAAATAGATGATTTCATGCATCTAAATTTAAGCATTGTTTTGCTGTTAAGATATTTATTTCCGATGTGATGTAGAACATATATATATATAATTTAAGTCATATATATATAATTTAAACTGATTACATATATATAAACATATATATGTATATTATATATATGTATATATATACATATATAATACATACATTTGCCATAGATATATACATATATATGTTATATAATATATATATAATATGTAAACATATTATATATATAAGTTTATATATATAATTTAAGTCATATACATATAATTTTAACTGGTTGGCTACTTAGAACCGTTAATTATTACTTTTTTTTATGAATTTCTTCTAGCTAGGAAAAAGATCTCATACTAACTAAGTCTGTTGAAATTCTCGTGGTTCAGTAGGACACAGGATCCTGGGATGCAGAGGACCGACTCTTTTAGAAGGTGCCCCTCTGATAGCCTCTTTCTTTCCTGAAGAAAAGAAAAGAGCAAACAATCCTATGTAAGATTTATTGTAAATGAGCATTTAAAAATTATAAAGTTTTCTCTTGGCTTATCCACACTGAGTCACCTTAAATGAATTTTTTTTCAGCTGTCGAACTTAAATTCACTCATTTCCAAGGAATTCATTGAGACATTTAGTCATCTGGTATTTTTTCTCAGAGGCTTTAAACACAAACATGTGTTATTATCAAACAGCTTGAAGATAACTGTTCTTTTAAGATCATCACAGGCGAGGTTAAAATAAACAGAGTCAGACAACTAGAACAAATCAACTGTCTGCAAAAAGCATCTTCATGCTGATATTCCTTATTTTAATTGGTTTTTATCTCAAATTATAGGCCATTACAAGTTAAATCATCTTTAATTGGAGTTTTTAAATCTTTAAATTTCAATCATGTTGATCTACTTATATTGAAAATTATCTTCTCTGGTTTACTTAATTATAAAAGTGCTACACATAGCACTTGCAATCGTTTATTTGCTAATCATAATTGGACATTGATATATTTGTGGAGAAGGACATACTGCTAGGATCGAAATATATTTATATTCTCAATATAATTTTTAAATTACATAAATAAAACTTAATTCAATTGTCTAGAATAAAGGACTTGTAGGAAGTCTTATTTCTCTGGTTTTTCAACCCTTTTTTTTTAGAGAACTACTTATTGTTATCAAGAACATAAATTTGTCTTAACTATTTATTTTTTAACAGTAAGATGCCATCATATTTCCTGTACAATACAGCACAAAGAAACATATATGACCAGAGAAAATAAAAGAAAATACTAATGAAAAATAACAGCATTCTACAGAAAGCATAGGTAGAGCTGTGGCTTGACAATGGTGATCCCCAAATATTGGGGCGTCTTTAGAACAATTTATAATTTCTAGACTTTAGTCTTGAATCCCACATCCGTGTTTCTCCCAAGATGCTAAATGAGTGGTGACTGGTGGTTATTTCAAATGTCTAGTCTCAAGAGACAAGGGAAGAAAAATCCCTAGATCCTAAGAAAGTTGTACGTAATCTTAGAGGAAACGGCACCAATGCGGTGTTTTGATGAGGGGGTAAATTTTGTTTTCAGCACATGCACCTTAATTAGAGTGGCTGATACATTAGTGGACAGAAATTAGGAAAACCAGAAAGGTTCAGGCAGTTTCCTCCTACCCACTGTCCCAGCTCCAGAGGATGGCGGATTATAACAGAGGTTCTTGATCGTAGCCTTACAGTAGAGGCCAAGACACATTTTAAACCGACTAAATCAGAATCTCTGTTTATTTGGCTTTCTTGTCTTATTACACTTTCTAAAATCTCCAATACAAATAAGAAAAGTACATGCAGCTCCAGACAGCATTGTCTGTGTACATCTAGGTTATATGGCATAGATTATTGTTCCTGAGCTATAGATCTGTACAGCACGTTACCATCTTGATACTGTAACAGGAAGAATGATGACAATGGGATTTCTTTTCCTTGTTACTAAATTTAGAGAGAAATCTTCATACTTCATCTTCAAGGATGATTTCTTTTCACTGTGTATTAATTTTTAGATACCATTTATTAAATAAACATTGATAGTCATAAATTGTTTAATGACAAGGAAATGTGTGCTGTGATACTTCATAGGTGACATCAGACAATTCTAGCATTTTGCTAACATCGTACAGTATACACAAACTTAGATGTTATAGCCTAATAAATCTAGGTTATATGGTGCGGGCTATTACTCCCAAATTACAAACTTGTACAGCACGTTACTATCTTGAATACTGTAGAGCAGTGTAACAGTAAGAACTTTTGCATCTAAACACATACAAACATAGAAGAAATCACTAAAAGATACAAATTTACAACTAAATAGGCAGAATAAGTTCTTGTGTCCGATAGAGCTATAGGATGACTATAGCTGACAATAATAGACACAGTTTCAAATACCACTGAGGAGGATATTTTATATTCTCAATTCAAAGAACTATAAATGTTTGAGATGATGGATATGCTAACTGCCGTGATCTGATCACCATGAGCTGTATATTTTGCCACATCACCATATAATCCATAAATATAGGCAATTATTGTGTGCCTATTAATTTAAAAAATTATAAAGTTCTAAAGTTAGGAAATAAGAAAATAAGAATGCCTTCCAAAATCAATAATGTTAATTTTTTTACAAACCCAATGGACTCAGAAGAGAACCCATAGCATTGTTGAGGCTTGTTCTCGATACTTACCTAATTCTTTCTTGCTACTGTTCCAAGGTTCTTTCTTTTCTATAGTTACCTTTCTATTAGAGGGTTTCCTTTCAGCTATTTTTTTCATGGTAGATCTCGTGACAAATTCTCTTAGCTTTCTTTTATCCAAGAACGTCTTGATCTGCCTTCTCTCCTGAATAATGTTTTTGTTGGATATGAGTTTCTAAACTGACATTTCTTTCATCGAAGCCTTTAAAATATTTAGTGCCGCTTCTTTCCTTCCTCTATGAAAAGTCCTCTATCATTCACATTTTTTTTTAATTCCCAATAAACGGGGTGTGATTTTTCACTGAATGCTTTCAAAGTTTTAGAGATTTTATCATGACTTGTCTTGACATGGAATATAGGCCAAATGAGGTTCACTCTACCTCTTGAACCTATAGGAATATGCATTGTGCTACATTTAGGAAATTTTTAGCCTTTATTTCTTCAAGGAACTTTTTAGACCTGCCCCCTTTCCCTGTATTTATAGGAGTTTGCTAACATTAATTGCTATAGTCCACAATCTCCTCAAAGCCCCCTGCCTCTTCACTATTCTACTTCTCTCTGTTGATCATATTAATTTCCACGGCTCTGTGTTCCAGTTAATTGGTACTTCTCTCAACCCTTTTTAGACTCTCCCTGAGCCCATTCACTGATCACATATTTAGGTTATGTCATGTTTCAATTCTAATAAGCCATTTTGGTCCTCTTATATATTTTGTTTGTTCCATAAGAATTTCTATATTTTTGCTAAAGCCTTCTAGTTTTTTTCATTTCTTCCAGCTGTGTTTATAGTGGCTCACTGAAGCATTTTCACTGAAATTTTGGTAGACGAAAGGGGCTATAGCAAGAGTTACCAAATTTCTGTCTTCCTTCAGAGTGACGTTAGTGTCTGAGTATATTTTGTCTTTCATGTTTCTCCTAGATCAAAGTTATACCTAACAATCCAATTTATGTATCCATTTGGTCCCCCAAACTTGAGAATGGATGCCATAGTACATTCTGGAAAAATAATGAACATATTGAAATAAAAAGTAGATGTTATCAAAAGTAACTTATTTGTTGTTATTATATTATTTACTTTTAATTTATTATATATATGGTTTTATTACAATAACTTATCATTATTAAACAATTTCCCATGCATGAATAATTAAAAGATGCAAATGCACTCATAGATTATTACATCAATAATTAACTATTGGTGGTATATTAATAGGCTGTTTTACTTTTTAAGTCATGTGTAGTAAAAGTGTTTCTTTCTCCATGGCTGAAAATAAAAATGCAGCCTTATTTTTTTCAGGATTACTTTTAACATTTTGTAATCTACTTTATTGTGATTAAAAGTTTTACAAAGGAAAATAGAGGATACAGACTATGGTAGATGATTTCTGATCTATGAGTAATTAATATTATTCGAGACCACATTATTGTTTATTCATTGTTCTGTCAACAGTGGAAGATATGCTAAACAGTCTCATAACTATTCCATTCATGTTCATTTCCACCTGTTTTCTAACAGTGTCCTTTCTACGTGTTGAAGCTACTTCTCAGGGGTAATGAGTGACAGATAATCTTCTAGCTTAAAAATAGTGTTCACAAATTTTTTCTACCCAGATATTTCTTTTTGCCTTAAATTGTGCTCATTCTAAAATGTACTGCTTATGTTTTTGCATCTCTCTAATGTACTGTGTCCATTATTTTACTTTTAGACTCTTTATGTCAATTGGTATTAGTCATGTCTCCAAGATACTTTTGAGTTGGGTTTGTTTGTTCATAAAGATATACTTGTATATACTCAATCAAATTTGTAATTAATTTGTGTTTATTGTCTTAAGGTCACATCAAGAATAAATGGTAGAAAAGGAATTTGAACATCTAATCTAGGGGCTTTAATCATAAATATTATACAAGGAATCTGTGGTCTTTAATATGTAATCTATAGTATCATAAGCTTAGAATATCTAAAAGTAGATTTACCAAAATCTATGGTTTATTTGTGATTGTAGGCCTGGTTAGTATTTAATGCAGATCAGCGATGTTAGGCTGGTTTTCACCTGATAGTTTTTAGTTTTACTGATACATTAATTAACTTTTAAGCTTGCAGAATTTTTCATGTAATTTCAATTCAAATGTATTTCTGTACAATTTGTTCTATGAACGTGTTGTAGTGTTCATTTGTATATACATTCATTTTATGTGCTTACAAATACTAAACATGATAAGATATTGAAAAAATGCTAAGCAAGAGTATCACTTAACATCCCTTCCTTTCCTCATGATCAGCCAAGGAGAATGCAGACCTACAACAAATACTGCCCACTTGGCAGTCACAAATGAATTATTGAAATAAATTCAGTGTCTTAAAAATTCAGGCTGTGAAAATTAAGTCAATTTAGTGATGAAGTTCTATGCCATGAATTTTATTGCAGTCACAAATATGTGATGCTATTGTAGTCCTTAACTCGAAAGCAGGGAAGTAATTCTGGGTGACTTTATTTTCAAAAAACTTAGGGAATAGTTTATAAAAAAAGGAGTTACATTTAGTCCCTTGACTGGGAGGTAACCACAGTCTAATGATAGTGATTTTGAAGACAGAGCATTAAGAGGTATGTTTCATAAAAGGAACAAGGGAGTGAGTGGGCTGTGCATTAAACAAGCAAAACCAAACCTCCTTTCCTTTATCATATCATAATTTTTCATGGGAGCAGTGAATACCATTTCAAATTTCTTCCATACTTGAAGCTACTGTTGAATAATAAAAAGTTATGCTCTCTATATAATCAGTTTCTTTTCTACTAAACAATAAGTTCATAAGGAAGGGAACATATATGTTTGTTTAATCACTGTAAAACTGTGGGAGAACAAATTCCTTGTCCTTTCTGAAACAACGTCAATTGTTGACTACGGAAAAATGTATAATCAGTGCAGAGTCTCATTATGCCTCACCTTGTACTTAATTGCTTGTCCTGTAAGTAAATAAGATGTCTTGAGACAGGAATATTGTGTCTGGGATAACAAAGATATCTCAGGAGAAGCAAAGGCAACAGGATGCCCAGGGCAGCCGAAAAGCTGCACAGTAAGAAAGACTGAAATTGTGTGTACAACAAATTAATGGCTTAGCTGGCCAGAAATAGCTAACATAGATGCCAGTCAGACCAATAAACAGCAGGTGTCAACCCCTGTTTCCCATATTAGATACATCAACACAGAAAAACCAGTCCTGTCTGCACATTCTCTGTCCTGCTACACATTGTAACATATTTTGTAACATTTTCCTTATAACCTTTTTTCTTATACTTCTTTGTTCTGACTTTTCCATAAATATCCTTTGGAACCTGGAGTTAGATGCCAGAGCATCAAACCCAGCAGCACGTTGTTTTGTTTTGTTTGTTTTCCTTATTCTTCTATTACTCCAAAACTCGACAAATTGTCAATCAGGATTTTCCCATTTTAGATGAAATCTAAACAAGAGTGATTTATATTGCTTGCATAATCTTGTGCAGGATAATATTGTACTCAGGTATTATTTATTTACCAATAAATACAAACATTTAAAAAAGATTAAACGTTTTAATATGACTTGAGCTTCGTTTTTAATCTGGATAATCTTAAAACTCATTCTCATATCAATCTACTTTAGGTAAATGAAATACAGAATATATTAGGCAGAGGTTATATAGATTATTCTTAAATTAAAACTGGTGCTAAACAAGTAATATCTTATAATATTGAAGCTAAAAAAAGGAAATCAAAGGAAAAATCAATTATTCATATTCAGGTTCTCATATTTAGCAAACTGTTGATTCCTACTGAAAAGTACTGTGACCTCTTTAAAGCACAAATAATCAAGAACTTGGTCTTTCTACCTCTCATAGTTAGTTTCTTACTAACAGGAGTCCATGAAGACAGGGATAAATCAGATTCTTGAACTGATACACCAATAAAATGCTAAATCCCTAGATTAGCCAGCATCACTGGTTAGAGAATAAAAAAATATCTGCCCAATCCTAGTCCCAGGTCAGAACCTAGAGCTAAATATATAAATGTTGCTATAATATAAACAAACTAATAAAAGATAAAAGAGGACAATGAACCCAAATGTGCAAAAACTGTCAATCAAAACTCAAACTTTATTTTATATTTAAAATTTTCAACTAATTAGAATTAATATATCTATATTAATATATCTGTATATTTCTACATACCTGTTTATTTTTGAAGAAGGACTTGCTTTGTTGGCTTTGGAAGTATCCCAGTATTAAATGATTTTTCAACTAGAAATGCTATTTTAACAAAGTTTTCTTTTATTCACTCTTCAAGGACATGAAGTTTATTTTATTTTAAACAACAAAAGAATCAAGTCTTATTGCACGGTGTATTCTTGATGTCTGACATTTAGAGGCGGGAATGATTGATAACTCCACCTTATTTAGGAGGAAGATTAATCCTCATGTAGATTCAAGTGTAGGGAGAAAGACACATTCACCATTTCTCACTTTTGTGCCAAGTCTGCTGTAAATTAGAAGTGTCAGAAAGTAATTTCTCAATTTATATGCATGGAAAAAAATCGAGTTTTGTCTAAATGCATTAACATTAAAGTCACCCATATAAAGTAACTAATGCATATTTGAAATATCATCATATTATAACTCATGTCTATGAAGTTATCTTCTATCTTTTTATTGGTGATTTGCTGAGTAATTTACAGTGCTATTCAGGAGTTTCTGGACATTAGTTTCAAAAGCGAGTCACGGCAATGGAAACACCGTGCTTACATCTAAGAATTTTACGTATGAAACTACATTGTACTCATGGTGACTATTAATCATAAACTGAGTTACCAAGGAGTTGAAAATTTTTATAAGAGGTCTTTCCATATTCATAGCAATGCGATTTAAAAATAGTTTAATTTAGTTCTTTTTTTGTCAAAATTCCAACTTAAATCTATATGATCATCATTTCTCATCTCTTCTTCAAATGTATAAATTTAATTTTAAATAAGCACTAAATTACTTCATTGGTATATAATGAATGGCTAATATACAGCACAATACAACATATTACCCTGATAACAATGAATAGAGATGTTTAAAAGACTTTAATAAATGTTAAGACATATGATGGGCAAAGAAGGGAAAAGAGATTCTTAGAATGTCAATGAAAATCCCTGTATGAGGTTCTGGATAGAGTCTCAGGAACTATCAATCCCCCCCCCATTATGAAAACCATCTTCCCCTACCCCCTGCTGAAATGAACACTGATGTCTACTTAATCCATAAATATTTTAAATGAGCAATTAAATTTTGTCATGCAATGCTGACATCCTGAAATAATAAACAGCATAAAACCAAATAAGTATTACTATTCAGAATATACAAAAATTCTCCAATCGGCAAGAAAATAATAAACATGACAATATAACAATAGTCAAAAGATAATCAAGGACGCAAAGCATAAAACTATGACATATGTAATTTTTATTCCCAGAAGGGAAAAATTGAGATTTCTCTCAATGAGAAGATTAGGACCAACAGTATTTCTTCTAAAGTATGTTTTGTATCATTTGCGTTCAGAAAAATTGACAATTTAATTCAAAATTACTCCTTTTGGCAAAACATCTTGCATCTACGTTTCTTTCATTTTTAACCTGAAAATACAGTTACATGTTTCTTTTCCTATATTTTACTTTAAAACAGTTACATCACAGTGTTTTAAAGACTGAAAGTTTTTCTTAGATCAAAAATATTCATACAGACAAATGTAGATCAATTAAATATTATCAATGACACTGAAAATCCACAATTTTGTTTTCTTTTTTCTTTTTTTAAAAATATGGAATGCCTCATGAATTTATGTGTCATCCTTGGGCAGGTGCCATGCTAATCTTCTCTGTAACATTCTCCTTTTAGCACATGTGCTGCTGAAGTCAGCACTGTTTTATTTTTCCTTCATGTCAGTGGACACTGTTGTTGTCCCAATAGATCCATGGGCCAGTACATCAATCCCAACCTCTTGTGAGCCTCAGCTGCTAATATTTCTCTCTCTCTCTCTTTTTTTTTTGAGACAGAATCTCATTATGCCACCTCGGTAGAGTGCCATAGCATCACAGCTCACAGCAACCTCAAACTCTTGGGCTTAAGCGATTCTCTTGCCTCAGCCTCCCAAGTAGCTGGGACTACAGGTGCCCACCACAACACTGAGCTATTTTTTTGCTTTAGCTGTCATTGTTGTTTGGAAAGCCCTGGCTGGATTCGAACCCACCAGCTCCAGTGTATGTGGCTGGTGCCCTAGCCTCTGAGCTACAGGCGTTGAGTGCACTGCTACTATTTCTCACCTCTTCCTTTTTGTAACCACCTTACCTAGGCATTAGTAAAGACATACACCATCCTGGGGCAGCCTGCAGCTAATTAACATAGGCAAAAAAAAGACCAGCCACTTGCCACAAGATGAGACCAATTCTGTTGTAATTCATGCCCCAGCATTCTGCAAGGATCTGCAGAAGTCCATGGAAGGCTCTGCTTTTAAGGAAGTCAAATTATGATAGTTGACGCAGGAGCAGTGCTAGGGTGGGATTATGGGTTGGATCCTTACTGGACAACCGAGGTCTTACTGGCAGTGAGGACTCCATCACCTGTGGTGAAATCAAGATCTGCTTACCAATTTGCATTTTTATACTCTGTTGAGAAGGTGTCATCACTTGTATGCTCATTAATATAAAAGCAGCCACATGGAAAATTGCAGAAAGGGAGTTCTCAGCTTGGAAGAAAATTGATAACTAGAAACCCATGGTGTGTGGCAAAGTTGGAAGATGTGGCAATCCAATCATATATTTGGGAGTCAAATGTAGGGTAGTATTCATAAGTACAGAAATTGCCCAAGGGGCAAGGTCTATCAATCTTATTAAGAAACACATCTCAGGGATGTATTACACTCGATGTTTAATAACCACAAAAGATATAAACATTTTTCTTTGTTCAATTGTGTAAAGTATTTTGGAGAACTTGATTTGGAGTTACTTGATTTGTAAAACTAATTTTTAATGTCCCTCTTCCCCCTAAGTTTCATAGACTTCAAAATTCTTATGGCTGGGGCGGCGCCTGTGGCTCAAAGGTTTAGGGCACTGGCCCCGTATACCAGAGGTGGCAGGTTCAAACCCAGCCCTGGCTAAAAACAAACAAACAACAACAACAACAACAAAAACTGCAAAATTCTTATGGCTTTTTTTGGTATTGAACATGCTGTGACTTTCTAAACCTCTTCACTCACGAACTTCTCAGTGTGTGTGGAAAGCACCAACATTTTTCACCAAACAAAATCGCCTTTGAAGGCTCACTTCAGAAACACTCACCCTCACATTTCCATCACGGAATTATTTCTGTCCTGTAATTTATCTGCGTACGTGCTCAACTTTTATCTCCTTCTTTGCTGTGATATTTATGAATGCCATGAATGCCTTTGCAGTTTTGGAGAACATAGTCATTCATATTTATGAAAATATGCAAGGAGAACAGACTAGACTTTCGATGGTAAATTGAAAAAGTAAAAAAAAGAGGTTCTGAAACCCAAGATAATGTCTCTCTAACTAAAGAAGTCAAAAAGCATTAATTCCCCAAAAGTTTCAAGGATACAAATAAGGGACACATCTGTTTACTACTAATAAACAAAAGGGGTTATGTTTTCGATAACCCGTAGGAAAGGTGACTCCAAAAAGGAGGAGTTGAGAAATATTAGTAGCTGAGGCTCACAAGAGGTTGGGATTGATGTACTGGCCCAGTATAATGCCTCTATTGGGACAAAAATAGTGTCCACGGACATAAAGAAAAAATAAAACAAAATTAAGGATTTGCAGGGTAGTTTATAATATTTAATTGAGTCTACGACTGTGTGTAAGAATATTACAGCCTCATTCAATTATGGTATAGAATGAATAGTATTCTGCTGTGTGCAATTTTTGAAAAATTTCTAACATTTACTATTAAAGCTGTATCTACAATCTCTTTTCTTCAGAGAATGTTTATATACTTCATTGTAGTGACTAAACTCATTTATTTTGAGAATAATGCAGCATTGATTCCTAAAAAATGTATTTTTATGGTTCTGTTTATTTGTTTTTTAATATGGGAATAGACAGCAACAAATAAAGGTTGTGTAAGGAAAATTATTATATCTCCCTCGACTAAATATATATTTTCACTAATACCACTCCTTTGTTAAAAATACATTTAAAATAAAATGAATAAACGAGGCATATGTCTTGTTACCCCACTCCATTTTTTGCAAATTATAGATGATTGCCTTAATGTAGGGAGTATGAGGAAAGACTCTTCCACAGTTGGGGCAATTCTCTCCAGCTAAATGGACAGATGACTATAGCTGAAGAATAAATGTATAGACTTAATCTTAGAGAAGAAGAGCAGGAAAGATTGAAGTCCAGAAATCATTGCAAAATCAATGATCATGGGATTTGAATTCTAATAAGCATATTAAGTAAACTACCATTATAAATGACTTTCTGGTTAAGTAAGATAACTACTGTTGTAGCCTGAATGAATCCTTAGTTATTTGTCACCCCAATTTCATAGTATATTTGTAAAATTAAGGGTTTTATCCTATTAAATCAAAACATCTCCATTGTGAACAGTTGCAGCCGAGATTATTGTTTTAGGGACACGTGGTGACGTCTTCAGCTACAGGAAAATATGTATTTTCTTAAGAAGGTAAAATGCTCCCACAGAGAGGAGGCACAATGGATATTTGAATGGCAGAAGATGTAGATGTTGCTATCTGGTCCTTAACAAATTCTGAATTAGTGTTAAGTTTTACGGCTATAGGGAGAAATAGAACAGTCAGATGAATGTTTCAAAGCCACAAGTCCATAATTTGGAATATTCCACAGAAATTAATGTTTTAACGATTCCAAGTCTACTCTTCCCAACACTGATCTCTATGACCAGTGCCAAAAGAGGATGTTTACACACCTGTAAGGCAGGGTTAAAAGTGGATGGTATTAATCAGCACAAGACTTGCTTCCCCCGGCCCAACCAAATAAAACACAGCATGTTATACTTTCTTTTCTCCGGACACATAGGCTGATCTGACAAATGATGGAAAAGGATTAACCTTCACGGTAAGCAGACAAGCGGCCAAGCAGATCAGGAGTGCACACACACACGTGCACGCACACACTGTCGTCCAACCTGGAATGTGGATTAATGTGATTACACAAAAGTACTGCTGGCACATACTGAGGGCTGTTGCAATATATTAATTTATGACTTTAAAATGTCTTTTCCCCCTCCATAGGAGGGCCACAATAGGACACAGTCAATAGCCTACAAAATGTGGGAAAATATTCACAGATGACACATCTGATAAAGGCCTAATATACAGAATCCTCAAAGCACTCTAAAAAATCAGCAAGAGAAAAGCTAAAACCCCATTGAAAATGGGCAAAAAATATTTAAAAAATGTATTGAGAATAAAATAGACAAATGAACAACAGACATATGAAAAAATGATGAACATCGTTCAGGGAAATGAAAATTAAAACAACAATGAAATACCAGCTACTATCTATCAAAATGCCTATTGTCAATGTCAGGAAACCATAGACACAGCATGGATACAAAGAGAAAATAAATACGCATGCATTGTTGGTAGGACTGAGAATTAGTACGACCTCTGTAGAAATCAGTATCGAAATTCCTCAAAGAAATGTATTCAATCCAGCAATCCCACTGCTGGATATTCACCCAAATGAAGAAAAGTCATTTTATTTAAAACACATCTGCACTTAATGTTTATCACAGCACAGTTGACAGTTGCAAAAATGTGGACTCAAGTTAAGTGTCTATCAATTGATGAGTGGATAAAGAAAATGTAGTGGGTGTAGGTGTGTGGAGACCACTATCCTAAGTCAAGCTAATTATAAGCACAAAAACTTAATTGGTTGTAAAGTTAATTAAAAAAATATCACTTAAAAACATATTAGGGATTGTTTTTTTTGTTTGTTTTAGTGAAACATGATGCACTGATTTTTAAATGTGTAAGGGAGAGAAGAGAGTTCAAAATTCTCCAGACAACTTTGTAAAGAGAATTTAATGCTATATAATATATCCTATGGATATCAAGAATAGCAGTATAACAAAAGCCTTGAGATATTTGCACCAGATTATTCATTGCAGCTCAATTCATAATTGCCAACTCTGGGAAGAAGCCCAAGTGCCCATCAACCCATGAATGGATTAATAAGTTATGGTATATATATACCATGTAATGCTATGCAGCATTAAAAAAGATGGAGACTTTACCTCTTTTACGTTTACATGAATGGAGCTGGAAAATATTCTTCTTAGTATAGTATCTCAGGAATGGAAACCAATTTATAATCACGCTCACACTTTCATATGAGAGATGAATCACAACTATAGTCCAGGATGAAGGAGGGAAGGAGAGGTGGATGGGAAGGGAGGGGTAGTTTGATAGAGGGAAGGTTAATGGCAGGACTGCTCCTATAGAGCATATTGCAAAGGTACAAATCAAATCTATCAAGCATTGAACACAAATGTCTTAATGCTGTGATTAAATAAATGAGGTGAAAGAAATGTTAATTAATAGGATGTAAGCACTCCAATTTGAACAAGTAATCAACACATTGAACCCCCAAAAAGCATAAATGTATCATGATTTAAGTATATATGACTTAATTAAAAAAAAAATTCTTGGTTGGTGTAAGGATAAATGAATAGGCAGATTAAAACAGAGGACATCAAGATACATTATCATAAATAAGTTTACATATTTGTAATATAAGAAAGGAAGCATTGCAGATGGGTGGGAAAAGAAGCCAAGACAGCTTGTATCTAAATGTGAATACACAAAGTAAATTTCAAGTATAGTCTCATATTCTTATCTTTATGATAACAAGATATGAGAGTTTCTTGATGATCACATATGAGGAAAAATATTGTTATACTTAACATTATACTAAAAGGAAGATCTGTCCATTGAAGAGTGCCTATAAATAGACACATCACATGATACTTGCAATACTAATGAACAAAATATTGCATATAAAAAACATGCACAAGCTGGTATAAAAGATATGTAATGCCATATAGAATTAAGCAAATTTTAGAAATACATAATTTACAGATGGAGAAACATACAGAAATATTTTCATTCCCTGGGAATCAGGATAATCAAAATTAATTCACCCAGTAATACATTTGAAAGTACTTAGAAGGCAAAACTCTAGCTCTAAAATAATACTTTTTCCCCAAGACTAAGGGAGAATGAGCAATCTATTATTTTTTTGATCAACCACTTTGGAGAACTACTCAGCAACATTAGATTATTGAAGACCCTGTTGCTGAACAGGGATCTTAGAGAAAGTTGAGAAGGTGATTGAAACATGACCAAGAATTCTAATCATTTTTCAATAGAGAAAGATTAAAGTCAGTGGATGGGTTCTACATGTTCATGAAATTTAGTTATAAAAGTAGGTAAAGTTTGCTAAATGTGCAATGTAGAAAAACTACTAAGCTATAGTGAAAGCCTGAACTACATCCCCAACTATCAGTAATAAGGATCTTTGACTTGTTCTGAGCAAAAAATAAAAATGAATTGAAGTACACATGAAGAATCTAAAAGGATGCAAAACAATATGGTAAGTAGTTTTGAGATAAAAAGGCAACAACATTATAAGGATTGCATGCATGGGAATGAAACGTACCAAATTGAGAATAATGCCTAATCTCCAAGGAATGAAGAAGGGTTGAGACTGTAGAAAGGAATGCACAGAGCTTCTTTCACGTTTGTTTTATTTAAGACTAGAGATTATCATGGGTATTCATTGTATTATTCATCATACCTTTTATGTCTGAAATATTTCATCATAAAAAGAAGAGGTTAGACTCCCCAACCACAACTTTTAAAATTTCTGTGAGGTTTCATAAATATTTAAGTGATATTTTTCAAAATAGATTATAAAGTTCTTTATAACTCAAATATGTACATTAGGGAAAAATAAAACCCCTAGCTCTTTATCATCACTGCAACAGGGCAAACAAAATATATTGTGCATGGTCATGAACACACACAAATACTGTACCCACCTGTTATCTGCATTGCATTAAAACTTATCTGACAGCAAAGTTTTAGTACTTTAGTATATATATATATATATATATATATATATATATATATATATATACATATAGATATTTTTTTTTTTTTGGAGACAGAGTCTCATTATGTCGCCGTCGATAGAGTGCCATTCCATCACAGCTCACAGCAGCCTCAAACCCTTGAGCTTAAGTGATTCTCTTGCCTCAGCCTCCCAAGAAGCTAGGACTACAGGCCCCCACTACAATGCCTGGCTATCTGTTGTTGCAGTTGTCATTGTCGTTTAGCTGATCCCGGCTAGGTTCAAACCTACCAGCCTCAGTGTATGTGGCTGGCACTGTAACCACTGTATGATGGGCACTAAGCCTACTTTAGTATTTTTCAAGCAAAAGGAAATTGGTGACATAGACGTATTAGAATCATATTTAAGTGGATAATAATTTTTTTTAGTTTAGAAGAGTGATTGCAGTATTATCAAATTCTGTTTTAATGATGTCACTATTGTAATCTATCATACATTCTTTTAGCTGGAAAACTGCAAATATTATATAAAGGTATTTAAAAAGAAATGTATATGATTTAAATACTTTTTAATTATTTAGTCCTAAGCCACAAAGTGACTCACATACTTTAGTAATGCATTTATGTTTTTTCTAGTACCTATTAAACACTTCCTGTATAATAATCCTTGTTATAGGCTTTTGGGAGAGCATACTAAATTAGTTGGAAATAATAGTCAGTCACCATAGGTAATCTGTAGTGAAAATGGGCACCAAATAATTATTTCATAAGTAAGATTACTTCTAGTCATGACAAAATTTATGAAAAAAATATAAAATAAGGACAAAGCAAAAATGTTTAAAGGCAGGATGAATGAAATTAGTGTCCATGTGTTGGACCCCGTCATAAGAAGGGGTCATTTGCATTGTGACCCGAATAATGAAAATGAGCCCTGCATTAAATCTGAGGTGAAAGAGTTCCAACAAGACCAACTTTTGCAGAGCTCTGAGAATTAGTCAAGCAGTGCAGGTTAAGAGAGAGAAATAATTCCTTTACAAAAGACACAAGAGAGGGAAGGATGAGCCTCCCAGTTAGCATGATAAAAGAAATTGCACCACAAGTGTGATCTCACCCTTTATCTTCTCTCCCACCACCCTCTCCCTCCGCTTCCCTCCCTCTTGCTTTTCCCCCGTCTTCTCGTGCCATGATTGAATTATTGTACGCAGCTATGATTCAATAAAAAAAAAATAATAAAAACATAAAAATAAAAAAAAAATACAAAAAAAAAAAAAAGAAAGAAATTTCAGCAGAAGTGGCTGGAGAGCTTTCAAATAATGAAAATAATTTTCAAATAATGCCATATCAGTGGCATCTGATATGCATTCTAAAGAAGCCTCCTGGGTGAAGGTTTAGCGGTAATGACAGATAAATGAGCATGGCTACTGGAGTGGACTGTTCAGATTGGATAGCTGGGCAGACAGTGGCTAACACAGCAAAGTGCAAAAAGTGTCAGCAAAGTCAACAGAATTTGTCACAAGCTTGAAAGTAATGGTTACCATTAAAACAAGAAAGGGGAAATGTGAGGCTTTTTACCCAGTTGACAATCTGATTTGGAGATCATGCAGAGACAAGAGAAGTTATTGGATGTGAATATGTTTGAGAAGGGATGCAAGATTTATTTTAGTTCTACTAAGTTTAAGACAATGGAATTGAACTGATGTGGTTCAAGTGTCATGAAACAGGTCTTTACATACAGGTAGGAAGGATGACTAATCACATAGGGTGGTACAGAGTAGAAGACTTTGCTTAGGGAGAGAGAATTTCAGGTGAGAGTGTGGTTGATTCTTCAAGTTACAAACGTTCACTGTTTTTGGCTTGACTATTATTGGTTTAAAGCCTTGTGTATCTGCAAATAAAATGCCAACCCTGCTTTATTCTGATTGTCATTTGCCTAGATTACAGATGTCCATCCCTTTACCCTGAGTCTATATTTATCCTTTAAGGTAAGATGAGAATCTTGTATGTAGCAGATATCTGGCCTGAGATTTTGTATCCAGTCAGCCAGCCTGTGCCTCTTAAGAGGACAGTTTAGCGGTTCACATTAATTGAGAGTATTGATAAGCCTGGTAGTATTTTGGGTGTCAAGATTTTGAATCTATTCACCACTGTGGAAATTGGGTTTTGGTCAAGAATTTCAGAGTGTGTTTACTTTGGTGGTAGAGGATTGTGCTGGTCATTATGGAGAATGGGTCTAAGGATATCCTGAAGAGCTGGTTTTGTTATGGCAAATGTCTTCAATGTGTGTATGTCATTAAAGTATTTAACTTCTCTGTCATAAATGAAGCTCAATTTAACTGGATACAGGATCCTGGGTTGAAAGTTGTTTTGTTTTAGGAGATTGAAGGTCGATGGTCATCCTCTTCTAGCTGGAAATGTTTCAGCAGAGAGATGTGCAGTCATTCTAATATTATTCACCTTATAGGTTCTGGTTTTCTTACATCTGACTTCTTGAAGGATTTTCTCCTTCATGTTGACTTTGGTGAGGTTAATTACAATGTGTCTAGAAAATGAGTTATTTGGGTTGAGTTGTGCTGGGGTGCTGAAACTGTCTGCTTTCAGAACTTCAGTATCTCTGTATAACCTTCTCTATTTAGGGGCTGTTCTGTGATACAAACTAGAGTCAGAATAAAAATTTTGACAAAGATAAACCAAAGGGTAAACATAAATGGAAAAAGCTGTACCACCAGAATTAAAACCAAGTTTCTACAATATTTAATTGCCCCATCAGGATACAAAGTAAGATGTGTCATTGTGTTTTTGTACATCTAAAAGATCAATTAACATGTTTATATGGTTTTGTTAAAATCTCATTTAAAAAAAAATCCTTCCACAAAGCTCCAAGGAAACCTAGTTAAATTCATCTAAAAATGGCTGTTTTATGTCCATTTGCTTTGCCTAAAACAAAGTCACATTTAGAATAAGAAACTTTGGACACCAAAACAGATACTTACTTTAGTGTTATAAAGCAAAATTGTTTTCCTGGATCTGTTTTTTTTACATATTTTTACATACTAATAGCATGATTCATTGGAAGTTTATCAAAGATAGAATATTAACTCTGAAATAAACCCTGCACCCCAACCAAAAAATTTTTCTTTAAGATTCAGTTTAAATACAACAAATCTACTAAGGAAGAATCACATCTAAACGTATATAATTTTAGACCTAACCTAATAAAGAGAGAAGATACTTAGAATATATTTTTTCTGATGGGGCATACTAGTTTGTAAATCCTTCCATTTATAGAGAGAGAGAAAAAAAGAAGCAATTTTCATAAAACTGTATTATATAATTCAGATACATAAGGAGCTTAAATCTGTAGTTATTTTAAAATCATGCTTGATTATAAGATTTTTAGGTTGAGGAAATGTATTTCTCGACACAAATCATTGACAAACACTTAATTCTATTAAATAAAATGTTTGTAGTTTCATTCATAAATCACAAATTAAAATAAATATACAAGTTGATAATAGGGACAGTATTCATGTTAGGATAATGTCTTATTTTATCATTTTTAAAAATGTTTGAAGACTGTAAGGATTTCATTCTTTCTCAGGTCTTTTTGAAATGTATCTATCCTGTGTCTAATCAGCAAAACTTTTTATAAGGATTTTTCAGACTCCAAAAGTGCTTTCTCTAGTCCTTTGTAAGAAGGACTAAAAGTCCTTACAAAACCACTCACAACACAGTGTTCTCAGGAGCCTTTAGCACTTACTCAATATCTATACTAATATCTTCTTGCCTTATATTTAATTTCTTTCATGAATAGGGGTTTGTGTAAATAATGTGGAGGATAAAACTAATATTGCTGAAAATGCTCCCAGTTAAGGCAAATCAAATTCAATCGGGACTTTCTAAAATTCGTATTTAATTTTCTTAAATGATTAATGGTTTAATGGAAAGTCAGGCCCAGGAAGAACTATCCAGGAAGGTTGTACCTTCGAGTGGCCTTGAATTTAGGTTTCTTTGCAAACCTTTTTCCCTCTGCTCCTGTCCTTAGAGCCTGCCCTGCAGAGCAGGTGGCAGTCTTATATATTATGTGTGTCAACGCTGATATATACACATTCTGCTCTGAAAACTAAAGCCGGGAGATGGCCAATGCTTCTCTTAAAAATAAGTTGATTTATTTATTATCCAATAAAGCTGACTGAGCTGGGTTCCCAGCTTCTTAATCAATAGACATTGGTGTGTTAATAGGCTTCGGGAGGTCTGCGAGTATTTTAAGCACAGCTCGTATACATTTTATGATCCCCTTCAGGTTTCTGTGCTTCACATATTAATCATATTTCCTAACTAAGGTCACAAAATTATTTCTCTGAAATGCATTCCGTTAGTCCTTTCTTACATTCCAGCTTTACTTGTATGAATTTACATCTTATTGAAATTGTGCCTAAAGACAAGGAAAGTAACTCTTGTTTTTTTTTTAGTGTTTAAGTAGTCACATTGATAAGTAAAACTAATAAACCTGTTTTGGTGTTCCTAACCACCTAATCTGTGAGTTCTGATGCATTGTTGATGTAAAATGAGAGTGGAAGTTAGGAACTTTTTTTTTTTTTTTTTTTTAGAGACAGAGTATCAATTTAAAACACACGGTATAGTGCCGTGTGTCACAGCTCACACCAACCTCCACCTCCCGGGCTTAGGCAAATCTCTTGCTTCAACCACCCGAGCAGCTTGGACGAC
>CAUYRH010137758.1:0-11025 GCA_963574655.1 Perodicticus potto
GCAGAGGCAGGAGACTCGCTTGAGCCCAGGAATTGGAGGTTGCTGTGAGCTGTGATGCTATGGCACTCTATCCAGGGTGATAGCTTGAGGCTCTGTCTCAAATAAAAAAAAAAAACAAGACCCAGATACTTAAAAAAAAAAGTGGTAAAAGACATAAACATAGCTTTTTCAAGAAGATATGTAGATGCCAAATAGATATATGCATAGAAGTTCAACGTCATTATTCATTAAGGAAATTACTGTTGAAGCTACAATGAGATAACATCCCTACCAGAATGACCGTTATTAAAAAGTCAGAAAACAATAGATGCTGGCATACACGCAGTGAAAAAGCAACATTTATATACTGTTGTTGGTACTGTAAATTAGTACAACCTGTACAGAAAGAAGTATAGAGATTCTTTAAAGAATAGTAGACCTATCATTTAACCTAGCAATCCCACTATTGGGGATCTACCCAGAGGAAAAAAAGTCATTATATCAAAAAGATATCTATACTTGGAATGTTTACCAGAGCACAATTCATAATTGCACAGATGTGGAATCAACCTAAGTGCCTATCAATTAATGAGTGGATAAAGGGAATGTGACACACACCCACACCTAACATATAGCATTCTCAGCCATTAAAAAGGAATAAAATAATGTCAATTGCAGCAACTTGCATAGAATCGGAGAATGTGGGGGTGGCGCCTGTGTCTCAAAGGAGTAGGGCGCTAGCCCCAAATGCCAGAGGTGGCGGGTTCAAACCCAGCCCTGGCCAAAAACTACAAAAAAAAAAAAAAAGTAGTTGGGCATGCAAGTAGAATGAGCCAAACTAGAGCCTAAGACAGGGTGCTGGCCCCATATACTGAGGGTGGCGAGTTCAAACCCAGCCCCGGTCAAACTGCAACAACAATAACAACACCAACAACAACAACAAAAAAAAAAAAAAAAAAAGAATTGGAGAATGTTATCCTAAGCAAAGTATCCGCGGAATGGAAAAACACCACATGTTCTCGCTAGTAAGTGGGAGCTAAACAATGGGTACACATGGTCATAAAGTGATATAAAGGACATTGAAACTAAGAAAAGGAAAGGATGAGTGGGGGATGATGGATAAAAATTTACCTTTGGGGTACAATGTACACTATTCTGGTGATAGGCGCACTATATACCCTGACTTTAGCATCATATAATTCATCCATATAAAAAGATCATTTGTACCCCTAATATTTTGAAATAAAAAATAAGTATGTATAATATAAAAAAAAGTCTTTAAATCAGTTGTCAATGACAGGTCATGTCCAAATAATTTTAAATCATATGCCTAGTTTAAGAGAAAAGCAACTTGAAACCAAATGTTTCCTAGTAGCAAAAATGAAAGGCCTAAGTAATATAATCTCTTAACCTACTTTAACTATGATATTTTTACATCTTACAAATTATGCAATTTGGCAATCTATATGCAACTTTTACTGAATCTCTATTTTAAAAGGGTAGTCATAACTACTGATTTGTTACAGACAACCAGTAAAGTGGGGGATCATCTCATATACGGAGCCAGAATTTAGTACTAAATGGTCTTAGTGGTCATTTAAATTTTCTTAATTTTCCAATTTGCCACTCTCAGCAAGAAAATGATGTGCTCAAAGTTATGCTATCAATTATATTTGTTGTTGGGACAGCTGGAGTCACATTTTTTGTTTTCCCATTTATTGTTCATTTGCCAGGGGGAAGTGAGGTAAAGAAACCAAGAAATACAAAGTAATAAAATAGAATTAACACAATAAGAGGCTTAAAACATTTTCTTTGCAGACCCAAAAGTATGAAAGAACAACATACCACTTTATCCTCCTAAATGAAATTCTAACTACTATTACTGGAAAGAGAAAGTGGATAAAATATATGAATACCACTACAACTTAAAATTGGTTTACATAAAAATTAAAAACCATCATGAGTAAGAGGAAGGGAAAAATACACATAACATATTTGTAGGTGGCATGTATGTGTATATATATATATATATATATGTGCAAGTGTATTTATCTTAGAGAAAGAACTCTTACAAAGTAAATAAGAAAAAAGATAACAGAAGAATATGGCAAAGGAAATGAACAGGTAATTAATTAAAAACAATTATAATTAGACAAAAAGGACATAAAAATGTTCACCTTCATTATGAATTTATGATGGTAGACTATACAGTTTTAACAGCTTTATAATTTATATAAAATGCTTTAAAAATGTACTCTTTGATCTACCTATTCTATTTCTAGGGGCTTACCCTAAGGAAATTAGACAAGTTGCAAAGTAAATACTCATACACAGATGTTTAGTGGAATGTTGCTTGTAACAGAAAAAGTGAAAACAAGGTTCATCAGTAAGGGATTAGATATATTTAATATACAGCTATTAAAATTACTTAAATTCATATTTGTTGATAGAAAAATGTGTTTATAACAAGTGGTTCAGTGAAGTAAAGGTGATTATCAACTATATGAGTAATGAATGTAGTTTTTGCTTATACTTGAAAAAAGTCCATTAGGCTATTAAAACAAAATATTAATTTAAGCTAATGGCTTAACACTTTTTTTTTTTTTAAATTGAGACAGAGTCTCAAGCTGTTGCCCTGGGTAGAGTGCCATGGCGTCATAGCTCACAGCAACCTCTAACTCTTGGCCTCAAGTGATCCTCTTGTCTCAGTTTTTTTATTTTTAGTAGAGACGAAGTCTCCCTTTTGCTCAGGCTGGTCTTGAACTCATGGGCTCAAGTTATTCACCCGCCTTGGCTTCCCAGAGTGCTAGGATTATAGGCATGAGCCACCACGCCTGGCCAATTAATGGCTTGACTTTTTGTCAAATTAGAACATTTATTGCTAGAATAAATAACAAGGTTAAAGTATCAGTGAAAGGAGCAAAAATAAAAATGAATTGCTGAAAACACTGGTTCTGACTGTCAACGAAGTTACAGTTTGTTGGGGAGAAGAAAGGTATGCTGTGATAAATACTATATATTGGAATAAAAAAACCCCCACAAAGTCAAAACAATAGGTTCAGGCAAAGGAGAGATTATTCATTAAAGAGAAGTTTTGGTCCAGAAGGTAACATCTGATTTAAACTCCCATCATGGAGAATGATTTAATATTGTAGGATGTGGAATGGAGGGAGAAGCAGCAGCATTTTAGATTGATGGAAAACTTTGAAATTGCAGAGAGAAGAAACAGGAAGCGTATTTTAGAGAAGGTTGGGATACCAGGTGTTAGATGAAAGTGTGTCTGTAGCTTGACAATGGATTGAGAAAGCCTTTGAAGGCTCTCCTAAGAAGTCTGTACTTTATTAGGAAGATCACTTTGGTGGCAGTGTGAAGGATACATTGTAGAAGGAGGAGACGAGAGATGGAAATTAGTTTAGATGTCACTATAATTATTCATTTCTTAACATATAACTTTCTCAAAATGTTTTAAAATGAACTAAGAAACATTCCTTCTTTTCTATTTCTTTGTTTTAAATCTCTAAAACACAACTACTGACTGACAATTCATGTGATTTCTTAAGTGGGGGGGCTATATTTATTATTTTTGAAATTTTTCATAGATGGTTTCTCTAAATAAAATAAAGAGACAAGATAATTTATCAAATGAGTTCAGAATCTCCCCTCTTAAAAAGTGGACAAGACTTTGGGAAGGGGGTCATCTTTTGATGTGCCACATCATGTGTTCTGAATGACTTTTACCCAGAGGAACTAATTTATCAAAAGCATAAGACTGCAAACATTAAAAGATTTACAGAGCTATGTTAGTGTTAAAGCAGAATGCAGTGCTTAGCAAACATGAGTCAGAGGCTGCAAAGTAGAGTTCCTGACAGGGAGGCACTGATGAATGGGATTAGATCTAATTGAGGTTTGGTACAAAATGATGGCAAAGATTCGTCTTTTGCTAGAACTTCTGTTAATACGTATGTAAGGAAGTATTTTTGGGAAACCATGCTATCTCAAAATTAGTTGGCAAAGTTCTAAAGTGAAATCAAGTATTTATATAAGCATTTCAATAAATACTTCTAGGCCACAAATGATTGATACAATTACTGTACTAATCATAAATCTGCCTTGTGACTCACAAAATTCATAGTTGCAAATGATACAGGTGAATGAATTTTAACTATTTATAAGATATGTAACTTACGGGTATCACAAATTAACCAAACTGTTAAACATTTTATAATGCACTTATCAGACACTGTTGTAGTTATTGCATTAGTGCCTATACAGATGTCAGCTATCTACAAAATATTACAAAAATATATTCTCTCATGAATTAAAGGACTCTTATAGTCCTTTAAATTAATCTAGCACTTTGATAATCTTTTGATATTTGTCTCTGTGGGAAATAGTAAACAACCAAGTTTCCCTGTCAGTGACATTCCCTCAGTATTTGTACCTTCTTGGCTGAAAACAAAGGACAATGAAAAGAAACTTTTAATTTACAGCAATCTTTGTAGCTACAGATGAATAACTAAGTACTGTCTTATGTACAAAGAGACTAAGGGCCAAAAACAATGTATTTAATGGTATAACTAAGACTTCTATGTCTACTGAAAAAATTAAATTTTATTGTCGAGGAAAAAAATATAAAAAATTTAGTTTATAAATTTTTTCCTGCTTTATATTTGATATATGAGGGATTAGTATAGAAATTTCCTACTTTTACATGAAATTTCTTTGTTTTCAAGCAATTTTAAACCTAAAATCATATGAGAATTACATGTTCAATCAGAATATCTGTACTAAATAAGAAACTGGTTATACTAATATCTTTTTTTTTATTATGTTTTAAGGTAAAACCACTGCCATGGGGCGCAAAATTTAAAAAAGGTAAAGCTATATACAGAAGTATTACTAAATGTGAGTTTCCATATGGATAATGAGGAAATCTTGACTTTTCATTTAATGTCAGAAATTTTATCAGTTCCATAAATAAACGTTGCTGTCAGCGCCCCTATCCTGCTCAGCCAGCACCCATGAGTGTGCTTCTCTTTTCCAGACCCCAAACTGGGGCATAATTTACTCCAAGTCAATAGGCTTGTAGTTTGGAGGGAAAGATTTGAGTTAAATAAATATCTATCCCCAAATCTAAAGTATTGATATCAGCAAAGTATTAAATTAACAAAATTTACAAAGTTAATTTCTTCCTGAATAGGAAAAATATAGGCTTATTAACTTAAGAAAAACTTGATATAATAAAAATATAAAATATTATATGTAGGGATGTCTTTACTAAAAAAAGTAGAGGACATATGAAGAAAATTCTGAAGATTTGCTGAATATACCAGAAGATACCAATACAGGAAGACAAAACTATTCTAGAGTGAAAAGATTTGAAAGTAGAAAAATTTGAAGACTATTAAGTTATAAATATTTTAAAAGATTTTGCTTCCGTAGAACTAGACAACATTTTTCTCATATTCATTTCTTCAGTAAAGCAAATAATATTTTAAAAGCAAAGAATAATGAAGGGGGACTGGCACTGCTATATATCAAAAATTACCAGGCATTAGCTTGGCGCCTGTGGCTCAATCAGCTAAAGCGCCAGTCACATACACCTGAGCTGGCGGGTTCGAATCCAGCCTGGGCCTGCCAAACAATGACGGCTGCAACCAAAAAATAGCCGGGCATTGTGGTGGCCGCCTTGTATTCCCAGCTACTTGGGAGGCAGAGGCAGGAGAATCACTTGAGCCTAGGAGTTGGAGGTTGCTGTGAGGTGTGGTGCCATAGCACTCTACCCAGGGGGACAGCTTGAGGCTCTGTCTCAAAAAAAAAAAAGCTCAAAGGAGTAGGGTGCTGACCCCATATGCTGGAGGTGGCGGGTTCAAACCCAGCCCTGGCCAAAAACCGAAAGTAAATGAATGAATGAATGAATGAATGAATTAAAAAAAAATTACCAGGCATTAATATAATACCCGCTAGTACTAGGATAGACAAATAGGCCAAAGAACAGAAATTCAATAAATAGAATTATATATGTATATCAGAGATGTAATTAAAGATGAATTGTCAATATATAAATACAATGACAGGCTCCCTTGAGGAAAAAAAAGTTAAGATTCTTGCTTGTCATTTTATACCAAAGCAAATTAGGAGAAAATCAAAAGGAAAATTTAAAAACTTGTGGATGGAAAGGACCTTTGAGGAATGATTCCAAAAGCATTCAGAAAAGAAACAAAAGAAAAAAGCAGCTATTTAACTATATAAAATATGCAAAATTTCAGCATTACATAGGACACCTCAACAAAGGTTAATAGTTAAGTGATAAAACTTGAAGAATATAATTATCCCATGCATATTATAAGAAAGAGTTAAAAATCCCTTGATAATTTCAACTAGTCTGATGGCTTAAAATATCATCTAAATATTAAAAATTCTCAAATTTCTATTTTGACTTAAGACTTCTCTACTGAACTTCAGATTCTTAACTGCCTACATGATGTCTCCACTTGGATATATCTTAACAAACACCACCTCCACCCTGTAAACCATCTGAAGTCCTTCCCCCATCTCTTTGAAGGTGACTCTACCCTTTTAGATGCTAACTTCAAAATCCTATACCTACTCATCCTAGTTCTTTCTTTCCCCCATATTCCAAATCCAATTTGTCAGGTACTCTTGTAGGTTCTACCTACAAAAGATAATAGGATCTGACCACTTCTGACCAACCTCACTGCTACTAACCAGGTCTAAGCAACCAGCAAGTTTTACTTGGGTTATTGCAGGAGCCTCCTAATGTTTCAACCCATGCCATACACAATCTATTCTCAATATGGTAGCCATAGGGATCTTTTAAAAACATGATTAGGATATGTTAGTTTTCTGCCCACATCATGCTATGGCTTCCAGTTTTATCCAGAATAGATTAATTAAATCCTTACAACAGCCTACAAAATCTACCTCCATCCCTTTATCTCTATCTCCTATCTATTTTCCCTTTTTTCCATCGAACCAGTTATAAGTCCTGTTGCCATTCTTTTAATATGCCAGACAAATTCCTTTGTCAAAGATTTTACACTGTTCATTCCTTCTATCTAAAAATGATTCTTCTTCCAGATATTCACATAGCTAACCCTATGAATTCTTTCAAATTTTATCAGTGAGATCTTCCCTTGACCATATTCTTTAAAAACAGCAACCTTTCCCTCCCACCCCTACTTCTTTATTTCTTTCCTCTAGCATGTACTACTAAGATTCTGTTTTTTTTTTTTTACTTATTTATTGTCTTCCTTAGAATGTAAGCTCTAAAAGAGAGTTTGTTTTTAGTACCTACCCCCTTTTAAAGGGACAGTCTCACATCTGACTCCTATGTAGTGGCATGATCATAGCTCAGTGTAGCCTCCAACTCATGGGCTCAAGCAATCTTCCTGCCTTAGTCTCCTGAGTTGCTAGAACTACAGACGTGTACACCTGGGTATTCTTTTTTACTCTGTGTAGTGACAGGGTGTCTGGCTATGTTACTCAGGCTGGTCTCAAACTCGGGCTTCAGGTGATTCTTACTTTTGTCTTAGCCTTTCAAAGTGCTGGGATTATAGATGTGAGCCACCATGCCCAGCCTGTTTTATTCTTTGATCCCTAGTATCAGACAAGTGCCTGGCACACAAAAGCTAAATATTGTTGAATGAGTGAATAAATATCCTTATACTTAAGCTCTTGCAAATAAGTAACACTTTTTACAAAAGTTGATTATACCAGAAAAATGTTCGCATGATGGTTTGGCAATTCACAAAGAAGAAAATAGATGCTTAAACAAGCCACATTCAACTATAGAAAATAAAAATTGAAAAATGATAGTATTTATGACAATTGGCAAAGAATCAACAAGAAATGAGCAAAGACACAAGAGAGAGAGAAAACCCAGATTATAAAAGACTTAATAGATACCTCAAACAACTAGAAGGTATGGACCTTGTTTAGATCCTAATTTGAAATGTAGAAACAATTTATGAGACAACGGAGTAAATCTGAACACTGATGAGCTATTTGACGACATTCGGTACAAAAGAAGGCATTTTGCTTTCTTTTATAGACATTTGATGTAAATAAAAGAAATGATATGCTGTAAGATTTACTTCAAAATAATGTAGTACAGGAGTTGGGCTAAGGGAAAGCAGACAGAGTTGTCAAGATTAGACATGAGCTGATAAATTGTTAAAATTACAAGATGGGAACATGGGGCTAATGATATTATTTTTTGCATTTATTTGTGTGCTTGTAATTAATAAACTAAAAGTCAAAATTAAAAATATTTTAACACCAAAAGTTGGTGAAAATAAAAGACAGAAAGGAGCTCACATTGATCTCTAACATAGCTTATAATCACATGGAGAAAGGAGTTACTCGGCAATGTATATTAGTGACTTTGAAAAATGTGCACATATCTTGAGACAGAAATTATAATTCTAGGAATTTAACAGAGATAATCAGACATGAGCACCAATATAAATGCATATATGTCTACATACACATATATACATATACACACATGACTATATATTGGTTGCTGAAATATTATTTGTAATAAAAAACTTATTAAACAACCCAAATGCTCAAAAATAGAGTGTAAGCCAAATTAATAAATGGTTAACTCATCTGACTTTCAAGAGTACTCTGTGTGTGTGTTTCAAGGAAAAAGAGTGTAGATGATCCAGTAAATACTCTTACAAGTCCCTAAAGCAATTGAAAAAAAAATATATTCAAATCCCATAAGATTAAGTATTTTTAAAACAGTCAGTCACATCCCAAAAGGGGGATGTTTTGTTATGTATATTTATTTATGCAGGATAAGAGAACATATGAAAACAAATCATTGGTGGGATCAGTCTGTCTTGGACCCCCACCCCCTGCAAATCCATTTGATGACTTTAAATTTAACAACAAAACCACTTGATTATGCCTATTCATGAGAATAAGAGAAAAAAAGTGATATATTCATAAGCTTAAAATGAACAAGACAAATTTGACTCAGGTTTTGCTAAAATTGAATCTTTTCAAATCTTTTAAAATTTATCAAGACTACCATTTCTAGTATAATTTTTGTAACATACACTATCTGGGTATTGTTTCATGTCTCTAGAAATGAGACTATTTATGTTTCTTTTTGATGTTTTTTTTCTATGAGCTACTTCAATATACTAAGAACAAGAACATCAAATATTTATACGTGGACACATTTATATATACTTTTCTTGTTACTCTTTTTTGACTCTGTTCATAGTGCATGCAACATACATAATTCATGAAACAGACAAGATACACTAAGCAAATAGTTAATCTCTGAAATCATTTGAACATAATAAAATACTAAACCAAGAACAGAACATTCTAAAAACCACGCCCACCTCCTGACATAATCTCAAAAGAAAATATATAATTACGAAATGTAACATGACTTCAATAGTCTTTCCTTTCAAAAATATTACAAAATGGAATTAAGAGGTAAATAAATGTTTTATTTCATTGCTGACAAGTGTAGTCTAAGCATTTATATTGTATGTGAAATATCGATTTTTAAATATGGAGTAATGAGCATCATACAGCAGGTGGTGAGTATTTCTTAATGTTGGTGTTAAAATCCTATTTCCTCTCCAACATCTTGAATACATTATAAAAAAAAGAATCAGGCCCAATAGGTATGAGGAAACTTAAAAAAACCTTAAGTTTTGCTTTCTACCGCATTGTATATCAAATCTTTACATTGTACCCCATAAATGTGTACAGTTATAATTTTAATTAAAAATTAAATTTAAAAAACTTAGGTTTTGCCTAAAACTTCCAAATATCTCAACTAGGTCAGGTTTAATGGCAAAAATGCTTTCATAAAAGAAAAGAAAAATATAAGAAAAAAATATAAGAAACTTCTGCTTATAATAAAGATGTAGCTAATTTAGAACAAGTTCTCTTCTGAGGGCAACTAAAAAATATGGACAAAATGTAATAAACATCCATTTGAAGGCACTGGATTGCTAAAAAGACTATGAAAAATTATGGGTGAGTATTAAAAGGAAGTTGGAGACTCAGGACGGTAACTTCTGAGATTACAGCTACTTTTCTGTAAAGCTGTTTGCCAATGGTAGAGAAGGTGGCAGAAGAAAATAGCAACAGTGTGTGAGCTATGTGGTAATCAGAAGTGTCAACAAACGTCTGTAAACAGGTATGCAATGCTTATTTGGCACTTAAAAAAAATTAGCATGCATATGAGGAAATGAAACCACATGAAAGAAAACCAGCGAAAACTGATAATAGAAACAGACTTATAGACAGATAGATTCTTTGGTATCTGTAGAAGATTGGTTCCAGGACTCCTGTGGATACCCAAATCCATGGATACTAAAGTCCCATAAAGAAAATGGTGTAACATTTACATATAACCTATGCTATCCTCCTATATATTTTAAATTATCTCTAGTTTACTTATAATACTTAATATGATGCAATTTCTATGTAAGTAGCTATTATACTGTATTGTATAAGGTATAATGACAAAAGAAAGTCTACATGTATTTAACACAGACGCAACCATTCAATTTTTTGTTTTTCTAAATACTTTCGATCTGTGGTTGGTTGAATCTACTGATATAGAACCCACAGATATGAAATTTCAGAAAGAAATGACAATTTTTTTCTCTTTTAGTATTAAAAATAAAAATTTGACTATATCTTTTAGTATAATGTTTTATATTAAATGTTTCTTTAAATATCAATGAAATCTTTGGATAATTATACCTACTGTGTTTAAAAGGAATTTTTGTAAAGAATGGGAGCTATAAAAAGGACCCAAATGAAAATTCTAGAACTGAAAAATAGTAACTGAAGTTAAGAACTTACTGGATTCAAGAGCAATTTTTTTTAAATAATTTTATTAAATCATAATTGTGTACATTGGTGCAATCATAGGGCAGAATGTGCTTCATATACAATCAGAAACATTTTGATCGTACTGTGAGAGCCCTCATAGCATTTTCTTAATCACTATATAAAGACATTGATACTCTACATTTA
>CAUYRH010137762.1:0-10002 GCA_963574655.1 Perodicticus potto
GTATATGTATACATACACATATATTTTAAGGAAACCAAATAGGATTATTAAAAACCAATAATAATGAGAAAATATCATGAATGTTACATTAATCAGGTGGATAAAAATATCTCCGATTGTATGGGAAGCCCGCACACTGTACTCCAAGCCTGAATCATTGTACACAGTTATGACTTAATAAAAAATAAAAAAAAACCAATAATAAAACATTCTAATATTGAAAGGATATATATATAAAACACATATCTAGTGTATGTAAGGGCGGAGCATTAATAACCTGAATTCTTATCATTTGTATAAGAAATATACTAAGATAGACTAAAACTGAAAATTTTGCGCATGGTCTCTAGGTTCCATGGTGAGACCCTAGATTAAGGGATGGTTTCAACCTGGATACACGTCACAATCACTTGGGGGCTTTAAAATATGCGAATGTGTGTGTCCCAGCTCAGAAATACAGAGGGCTTCTGTGGAGTGAAGCTGGCATGCTGGGGTCTTAAAAGGCCCTGAAGTGAATGGAATGTGCAACAGGGAGAGAACCACTGCTCTGAGCGGATGCAAAGCACTGCAAACAGCATCACTGGCTGCTCTCCACGGCTGCATCGATTACCATATGCATATATTATCTTGATTAAAGTTGAACGTACAGCTATAAAGGTGGATTTGGTGAGAGGAAGCACCGCTGAGGTGCAGCGTCCAGGTGAGAAACCAGCTGCAGTTTGAGAGCATTACAGCCTTGGGAATGCTGGGTTGAGGTGTCATCCTCTTCATTCCTTTCTTATTTTGCAAAAGAGGACACAGGGGCCCAGAGAGATGATGGGGCCCAGATGGGATGATGCACAGCCTCAAAAATAAAGAGGATACTGTCTTGTGCGTGGCTGAACCTGGAGGACATTGTGCTAAAGTAGAAAAAATCAGGCACAGAAAGACAGAGACTACATGATCTCACTCTCAGGTAGAATCTGAAACTGTCAAAGTCAGAGAAGCAGACAGCCGTGATTACCAGCGGGTGGGAGTGCAGGGGAGTAGAGGAGACAGCCAAAGTGGAGAAAGTTTCAGATGGGAGAAATGCGTACAGTGACCCGTTGCACAGCATGGTAACTATAGTTCATGATAATGTTTATTTCAAAATTGCTAAAGAAGTAGATTTTACATGTTCTTGCTAAAAAGAAAAAAAAATAAGTAGGTGAGGTAGCAAATATGCTAATTAGCTTGACTTAATCATTCCATGAAGTGCACATATATGAGCATGTCACATTGTACCCCATACATATATACAAGGAGTATTTGTCAGTTAAAAATAAAATCATAATGAACACAAGTAAAGCTAGCCAGCAGCAGAGGCAGGACTCGAACTCGTAGACAACATCAGGGCTCTCTCCTCAGCATCCCCCCATGGAGCCCACTCCCACCCTTCTGGTTCCATTTTTTGTCCTTATCCTGCAAGGTACACTCTTTGTCACCTTTCACCCGCCTTCCCCCTTTCCTGATGCCCTCAGCGCAAGGACCCTGGAAAGAAAGGTCTCATTCAACTGGCGTGTGTTTCCTTGTTGTTAGCGTGGACATGCTTAATTGGCTTCAGGCCACTTTCTCATCCAAAATAAACTAACTTATCTTGCATTTGGCTTCTGCTTGGTCTTCAGTGTCCTTGCTCTGCGGGTCGCAGAGGCTCCATGGAGAAGCTGTTCTTTATTCTAGCTGCAGACACCTGCTCTCAGAAACAGAAGCTGAGCGAGGGACTGCCCGGCATTATACATCATATTATGGAGGAGCTGAGTTTACTTATTTCCTGGCACTTTCTTTGTTTCTTCTTTGCACTTATATCAACATGAAGGACACATACATCTCCATCCTCATCCTCACAGTCATGGAGAAATACGAGGAGGCCAAAAACAAAGGTAAGAGATTTACAGACCCCGGGAGATCCCAATTAATAGAAACCACTAGGACTATTGCCGCCTTCTGCCTCTGAGGCCTCTAAACATGCAGCTGTATCCTCCCATAAAGCAGAGTGCGTTGACACCAGAAATAAAACATCTGTACCGGCGCTCAGAAAATGCTTTATATGCATTCCTGAGCCATACTCTGTGCTTAAACTTTAGCTTTTTAGTATAATTTTAGCCTGAGATCTTAACATTTTTACTGCCTTTTTCTCCAAATAATCAATATTGATTTTACTGTATCTGTTATTATCCTGACATTAAGATTTATTTCCTTACTTTACTTCACATGAGACTGTAGTTTATGGAATGAACATTTATTCTATTCTTTCAGGAAAGTGCATGGGATAATTATCTTGCCCCACTGGCAAATCATTCAGCTTATATTATATTGAAAACTAATCATTGGTTTTGCCCCTCATCAAGTTTGAACAGCTTTATTATGATGATGCTTACTGATGGAAGCATCTCTGCAGGCTGGGAGCTGTCGGGGACTCAAACTTCAACCCATTCAAGTAAGGTTTCCACTCCTGGTTTGCTCAGAACTCTGCGGGCTGTGAAAAGCACAGATGTTCCATTTATCAGCTCTAGTTCCTGCAACTGCCTTTGGCCTGTGTTTTGATAGATGCAAGGAACCTCCCTCAGACCCAGGTGTAAGGCACGGAGTGAGGAGGGCTTAGAAGAAATGAGCAAGGGATCCCCCAGACGAAATGACAGCCCAAGAAAACGCATCGCTTCCGTTCATGTATTTACTCTGACTTAGGCACCGGAGGGTCTCACAAGGAGTCTACTTTAGACAAAGCCGCAATACGGAGTGGAGAGAACAGAAAATCAGAAGCCACGTGATCTACTCTTTCCTAGCTGTGTAACCCTAAATAAATCACCTAACCTTTCCAAGCCTCAGAGTCCTGCCTTAGTAGGAATAATAACATAAGAATATGGATTTGTGACTCGGCACCTGTAGCTCAGTGAGTAGGGCACCAGCCACATACACTGAGGCTGGCTGGTTTGAGCCTGGCCCGGGCCTGCTAAACAATAATGACATCTGCAACCAAACAAAATAGCCGGGTGTTGTGGCGGGCACCCACTCCACAGGCTGAGGCGAGAGAATCACTTGAGCCCAGGAGTTTGAGCTTGTTGTGAGCTATGATGCAACAGCACTCTACCAAGGGGGACATTAAAAAAAGAGTACGTTTGGTTCTGTGTACGAAATAAATGAATCTTGTATAGTGGTTGTTAAATGTAAAGTTACATATAAGTATGTGCTTGAACGATGTCACAATGCAGGGACTTACACAAAACATCCAGAGGGAACCAGGTGTGGGAGCTCCACCATGCACTCACTCACTTATTTATTCATCAATAAATATTTATCTAGCACCTGCTCTTTGTCAGGCCCTGGGCGAGGTGCTAGGATTCCGAGAGTGGATAAATCACATGATCCTTTCTGTCTCTCATGGATCTTACAGTCTAACAACCCCACAAACAATGGCAGCTGTTTCGAAGCCTCGGAGGGGTACAGGGAGACGTGAACGCCCATAAACAGGATAGATGCCAGGGTGGCGGCACTGGTGCGGGTTGATAAGGTGGAGCAAAGCCATGTAGGCACAGGGAACCGCATATGCAACAGCCTCGTGGGGGGAAGGAGCTCAGAGAGCACACGAAGCAGAAGAAAAGTCAGTGTTTTTGCGGAGGGGACGCCATCGTGGACGGGACGGAGGTCAGAAAGATGACGACAGTACTCGTGCTGATGAGCTCAGAGGCCAAGGTAAAGGAGCGTCATCTGCTCTTGGGTTAAGGGTCGTTTGTATTTCAATCCTCACAATTTCTTTATATTATAGGAAAATCTAGTAATTGCAAAGCAGGAGATAAAGATGGAAATGACCAACATGTGTCTAGGCAGTGGCTGGTGATGCTGAGAGCAGGACACAAGGGGTGGGCTGAGGATAGGAGTGGGCACTGAGGCTGGGAAGGCAGAGCGCACACCCGTGTCTCTTACAACAGCCAAGTGCGTGTCACCGGCACACACAGGGTGCACGCATGGATTCCAGGCTCTGTGATGGGCTGGAGTCACCAATGGGCAAGTTATGCTCGTCAAAAAGAGAAAGCAAAACAAATCAAAGCAAAACAGGTGTGATGCAGTGCAAATCACGCTGGGCTGGTGCAAGGTTTCTTCTGGACCACGTCTAGAGTTTCCCAGAATTCAACCGCTCCGTGATGCTACCACCCTCATCTCCAAAGACACCTTGTGTGATGGCAGACATAGCTCTTTGTCTTCAGGGAGGCTGATACTGATTTGTCACATCTGAGCACTGCCCTGACCTCCTGTCCCTCTCTGTAGCTGGCCCTGCATCCCGAGCTCCCCTGCAGCAGGATGGCCTCAGTTCTACAGCCGTGTTCGGTGGAGACTTGGAGAAGTTATCACAGCTCCCAGACACGCTGATCCCACTGACCTGCCAGGAGATGGAGCATCTGACCCTGACATTCAATTAGCAGGACAGACGGCATATAACGTACGCTTGACACTGATATGATTTAACGTTAATAACTGGTTTTCAAATATTTATTACAATGGCTGTTTTAATAAATATTTCATGAACCCTATTTTTTTTTCAAAAACCCTCTGTTGTCAGCTTTGCTGCCTTAATTTGCCTTAATGAGGATTTTAAAAAATGCAGTGATAAATTGCTTCCCTGCCAGTGTACAGGAGGCAGAGAGAGCTCTTATGGAATATCCGTCATCTGGCATAGCAAGCCCAGGAAAGGATGAAAAAGTAGCATAAAAAGAGCCCAAAAGAGGGGCAGACAGCTGCTCTGCCATCGTCAGACCCCCGGATACAAGGAAGCATGTCTGTGAGGGGAAGGGCACAAAGCCTCTGGTCAGGAGACTGAGGAGTAGAAAGGATTATCTAGGAGACCCTGGAAAATAGTAAAGCAAAGGGAGAATCCCGGGCCAGCCCATGTTGGAGGGAGAGCAGCAGAGTGGCTCTGAGGCCTTACAGCTCAACAAATACGCTTCAGGAGCTGAGAAAAGCAGGGAGGGATGAGGGTCTCTGTAGGGACGGGGTCTTTGCCTTCCTTCCCCTCTCCCACATGGAACCCAAGGGTCTCTGCTACACCCAAGCATAGGCCCATGGGGTGTGTCTTGCCTCACGTCCTGAACCACTCATCTGAATATTTCTGAAGTCAGGACACCTCTCCTGATCCACGCACACATTCCACCTGGGAGCGGTCTGGTTTTCCCTGGGAAGGTGTGTGTAAAACCGTGCAGCGTCCTATCACCTAGAGTGTCTAAGAACAAGCAGATAGAGCAGTCACAGCAGCACCCAGCCAGGCGTGAACCAGTGCCCTTCCCAGCCAGGACCCAGAGCCCAAGCCCAGCTGCCTGACCGGAGTGCTCCCAGCACCTTCAGGCTTCCGTGCCCTCCTGGGAGCCGGTGCCCAAGGACGGCCTGGGTGCCCACATCGCCCCCGTAGCAATATCTCCCCTTACCTGGCTTCCTGCCCTGCCGTGATCAGGCAACTGAGATCTTGGCTGATTCATGTCTCCATGGCTGACTGTCCTTCCTGGCAGGAGCTGAGCCCAGCCCTCCATCCCCCACCTGGCAGCACAGAGACCCTCGTCAGGTTCATGGTCTGTCTCAGACTGGGAGACTTGTCCCTGACGGTTTCCCAGGACAGAATTGTCCCCTGAATGGCAGGAAACCCATTTGAAACCCTCCCATCCCCCACCATCTACCTCTAGTGAGGGCCCCTTCGGGAACTCTGCCTGTCCCTTGCAGCTGTGCCCTTGGAGGCCACCTTCACAGCCATTCCACTCCTCTATCCCCTGTCTCATTTTGGGGTTTCAGTCTTCTGCCCTCTGATCCCAACATTTTACCAGAGGCCCCTTTCACCTTAAGGGACCACAAACATTGTGTGTTCATCATGTTCCAAGTAATACAATGTTCATATTGCTGTGGCCTCTCCCAGTGGGCCACTGTGCTGCAGAACTCCAGGAAAAGCCAGTCACACTGACTGTATTTTACCCAAATGGAAACCTCCGAAATGGTGCACTCCTCAACCTATGCAGCTGAGCCTGGCAGGCCTGCTCTCCTACTTTCGTAATTGACCACGTGGCAAAGCCACGGCTCCCATGGACCCACTCAGGTATTTTGCCTGATCCCAGACAGAGGAGACAGTTGAGCAGAACTGCCATTTTTGGACATTCACTGTTACTGTGCCACATGCTGCAGACATGAAGCAGAGTAAGACACGGAGGAGATGAGCACATTATCACCTGTACTGTCTGCTGCATTCCAGGGCATCTGCGTGCTCAGGAGCTACGAGTTAGGGGCATCTATCGAAAAGGAAGGCAAAGGGGGCCCGCCTGTACTAAGCCTGAGATTGGCTGGTTAGCCGTGTGGAGGAGGTGTGGGCTGAGGGGGGCTGGCACTTCAGAAAAAGGGCCCTGAGCACAGATATTTGCCTGCCCCTGTGCAGTGATTATCTGTATAGTTTAGTGTCTATGAAACACAAAACAGAAGTCAGGAGACGCCAGGTGGAAGCTGGAGAGCCTGAGAGCCATATCACACAGGGGCTCAGATGTCTTGTTAGAAACTACTTTTTAACTGGTGTCACAGTTCACAGCAACCTCAAACTCTTTGGACACAAGCGATTCTCTTGTCTCAGCCTCCTAAGTAGCTGGGACTACAGGTGCCTACCACAGCACACAGCTATTTTCAGAGATGGGGTCTCGCTCTGGCTCAGACTGGTCTCGAACTCATGAGCTCAGGGGATCTACCTGCCTCAGCCTCCCAGAGTGCTGGGATTACAGGTGTGAGCCACTACACCCGGCTGGTTAGAAACTCTGTCTTATCCAGCTGCTACTGGGGACCCTTTAAAGAGTTTTAAAAGAGAAAAATGTGATTAGATTTATATGTTACATCTTCAGTCAACTCTGGTATCCCTGGAGAGGACAGATTTGAGCAGGCCAAACTAAGGCCAATAGCCCAATCAATAGTTAATAGCACAGTAGTTTAACATACAGAAAACGATAACTGATAAAGACCCTAACTAATAATATGGCTAATAATTATTGAGTGTTTGTTACCAGCCAGATGCCATTCAAAGCCCACCAATGTATCACATATTTAATTTTCACAGCAACTCTATTAGGAAGGCACCATTAAGATTCTTATTTTATGGAAGAGAAAGTGAGGAGCCGGGAGAACAGGAGCTTGCCCTGGGCCAGGCAGCCAGGGAAGCTGTGTGACTGAGGAACCGGAGGACAGGGAGAGAGTCCAGGAAGATTTCTGAAGCTACCAAGATGGAACTGCTGAATGCTCAGACAGGTCTGAGAGGTAAGGAGGAATGAAGAGCTGTTCCCCAGTATCCAGCATCGGCTACCAGGTTGCCAGCAAAGAAGGTGAAGAATTTAGGTAAAAAGTTTTAAGCCAAAGCTCCAAGGAGTAACCTAGGTGAGGGTGAAGGTTTGCTGGCTGTCCACACATGAAGAAGGCTGAAAATACCCTTATCCTATTTTGGGTCTAAGAAAGTGTAGTCAGGAAAATGATTCTGATTCCTAGCTTTAAGAGTTGATAAAAGTGACTAAAAATATTAAGGCTCTGACCTAACCTATTATAAATAACAGCACTTTCCAGGCCCTGGGGGAAAGTGCTGCTCCCACCCGTTATTGAGCTGGGCAGGGGTCGGCCCCAGCTCTTGAAGCATTTTGTTGACCCTTTCTTCTTTGATGGCACCTGGAGGAGTCACTAGCAAGCACAGGGCACCATCAGGTGAACCCATGGCACAGGGCCTGGGCTGGTGCTGAACAAAAGCCTCCCATTTTTTCAGGAACTACCTAGTGAATGAGCTTCATTACAGGCTGGCTCAGGCCTATAATGCCAGCACTCTGGGATGCTGAGGCAAGAGGATTGCATGAGCTCAGGAGTTTGAGACCATCTGAGCAAGAACAAGACCCCGTGTCTACTAAAAACGGAAAAAATACCCAGGCATTATGGTGAATGAGTATAGCTCCAGCTACTGGGGAGGCTGAGGCAAGAGGATAGCTTGGACCCAGGAGTTTGAAGCTGCTGTGAGCTAGGCTGAAGCATGACACTCTAATCTGGGGCAACAGAGTGAGAGTCTGTCACAAAAAGAAAAAAATAAATAAAAGAAAGGAAAGAAAGAAGAAAAAGAAAAGAATGAGCTTTTAAAAATCTGATAGAATGATCTATCAGGAAGGCTGAGTAAGGTTTCCCTAGTGGCAGAGAAGCCAGTTCTGGTTCCCACTCTGGCTGTGCCATCACAGAGCTGGACAAAGGATGTTTGGGAAGCCAGGGCTGTGGACAAGGAGGCCCTTGATTAAAGGTCTGTGTAGAGCCCTGCTGGCCAATGGCCTCCAGTGATAAATGCCATCATCTCTGGGATTTCTGGCAAGGTGTGATCCTAGCTTTTGAGTCTAACCAATCCAGGGCTGGGAGAGGCAGCAAGTGGGGGAATTGGGAGCAGGAGGGGAGGCTGACTGAGGTTTGGAATGAGACCCAGCAGAGCCCTCTGCAGTTGAGCTAAAACCTGAGGAGGAGAGCTATGGACTAGGGGACTGCAGGCCAAGGAGAGGACTTGAGTGAGAACCGGTGTTCCAAAACTTGGCAGAGGAAGGGAAGCCCACAAGAAAATAGCAGCTACACAGAAAAGATGGACAAAATCAGAGGGACCTTGGGGAGGAAGGACGCTGCGCGGAAGGCCACAGGCCTGGCCTGCGTGGGGCGGGCAGGGGATTGCCGGCGATGTTATCAGAGCAGTGGACACCAGATTGCAGAGCAATGAGAAAGCCATGGGCAGTAAGGGTCAGAGAGAAACACAGCAGCCTAGAGAAACCGTGTTTAGGGAGGATGATGTTAGGCCATGAGGAAATATTAATATTTGCTTCCTAAGAAAACCGATGATCAATATCCCCAAACTGGGCGGGGTCAAACATCAGAAATTCGCTCCTTCACAGTTCCGGAGCCATACTTTTGACACCAGATTTCTCTTCTCCTGGCCGAGTTCTTGGTCTTAGGGGATGGAAGAATGAATTCGTGGACCACAAGCAAGTCGAAGCAATAGGGGGATGGCTTGTCGGAGGATGGAAAAGCTTCCAGTACAGCAGAAGGGATGCCCACCTGGCTGCCGCTGCAGCGCGGATGCTGTGGGGATTTTATGCCTGTCTGTCGGCGCAAACCCCGTTGGCAGACGCTGATTGGGTCCTTCAAACCTCGCTGGTTAACGTGATTGGTTTCTTTAAATCATAACTCACTGGCCTCTGTTGATTGGTCCTCTATTTGCGCGGGGGGCGGGGTTTCCCCTCAATCCCCCAGGGGAGTGCCACCCTCTGGACGCCATGTCCAGCAACAGCCCCTGACCACTGGCTGCACAGGTCACCTTTGACCAGTGGTTCTCAACCTTCCTAATGCCACGACCCTTTAATACAGTTCCTCACATTGTGGCGACCCCCAACCATAAAATTATTTTCGTTGCCACTTCATAACTATAATTTACTACTATTATGACTCTTACTGTAAATATCTGATATGCAGGTTGATTGTTTGCTTTTTGTTTTTGTTTGTTTGTTTGTTTTGTTGTTGTTGTTTTTCTTGAGACAGAGCCTCAAGCTGTCACCCTGGATAGAGTGCCGTGGCATCACAGCTCACAGCAACCTCCAATTCCTGGGCTCAAGCGAGTCTCCTGCCTCCGCCTCCCAAGTAGCTGGGACTACAGTCGCCCACCACAACGCCCGGCCATGTTTTGGTTGCAGCCGTCATTGTTGTTTGGCGGCCCAGGCTGGATTCGAACCCGCCAGCTCAGGTGTACGTGGCTGGCGCCTTAGCCCATTGAGCCACAGGCGCCGAGTCTGATATGCAGGTTGTATTTAGACGACCCCTGTGAAAGGGTCGTTCGAACCCCAAAGGGGTCACGACTCACAGGTTGAGAACAGCTGCCTTAGACAAATCCCTCCCCCTTCCCCTGCCCTTCCCTGGTCGGTCCCCGCTTTAAAGCCTCCTGGCTTCTATCACTTCCTCTGCAGGTTCAGGAAAAAACCT
>CAUYRH010137766.1:0-13005 GCA_963574655.1 Perodicticus potto
TCACGCTGTCTCCCTGTGTCCCCAAGGGGAAGTTCCTGGGTAGATCCCACCTGCCAGAGATGCCCGAAGTCCTCTCTCCCCAGTCTCACCGTGCCCAGCCGCAAGGAAGCTGTTACTCGGCTGCCATCTTGCTCCGCCTCCTAAGAACTTATTTCTAAAAGATTATTTATAAAAATCTTGTTGATCATGCTTTTTGAGATTGAAATTTAAATTTTTTTTATTCAACATCTCTGGATTTAGAGAGAAAGCATGATGGAGTATTCTCAATTTAAATCCAGAGTAAATATTTTGGTTCCTAAAACCTTTGCAAGTAAGATAAGTAATAAATATTGTCCATTTTAATATCCTATGTATGTGTGTGTGTGTGTAGCCTCACAAATTTAATTTTATGTTCAATATAAAAAATGAGCTATTGTCAGATTCAAAATATGCAAATATCCTTTCCCATTGGGTAGGTTGTCTATTTGCTTTAGACAAAGCAAAGGGTAGGTTGTTGTCTCCTTGGCTGTACAGAAGCTTTTCAGTTTATCTGCACCATCTTCTTAATGCAAGCCCCTTTTCCCTAGGACTCATTGTTTTGACCTCTGTTTCCTGAAATGGAAGGGTAACAGAGATATGCATTCTTTTCATTAACACAGAAGTTATTGATCTTAAGTTTCTTAGTGAAGTATGTTTAAAATTGCTTCGGGCACATGTCCACAGTTTATCCTCCTCCCTGTGCTCACACATTCCCTCTGTGATATCTGCAATGGTCTCTGCAGCTGGATTCACACACGGACAGCCCTGAGCAGCCCAGCCTCAGAGCTGACCTTGACCTGGATTCACACACGGACAGCCCTGAGCAGCCCAGCCTCAGAGCTGACATTGGCAGGGACGCTAGAGAAGAAAGTTAAGTACCAAAAGAATTGAGTGGGGGAGCTCTTCAGATTCTATGTTCGCCATTGAAGAGTTGTTCCTTAAAAATTTATCAGGTCACACATCACACACACACATGTCCATCTTACCTTGAAGATTATGAAAATAAATTTCACCTGATTTTAACCAACTTTATATTCTGCCACAGAAGGACATGAAATTGACTCTTTTATATAACCAGAATGTTTTTGACAATCTCATAATCAAAAAACTAATGTGTTTGGGAGTGATTAACTCACGTTCTGGATACCTGCCATCATTAAAGTTTCCAAGGATAAAACTTGACCCCAACATTCTGACTGTTGATGAACAGAAATTGAATAGAGCTTGACAAGTCCCATCTGGAATGAATTTTCAGCATCTCAAAAGTGATGTTAATTCTCCAAGTTGTGTAAAGCAACCCAAATGCCCATCAACCCATGAATGGATTAACAAACTGTGGCATGTGTATACCATGGAGTACTATTCAGCCATAACAAAAGATGGAGGCTTTATATCCTTTATGTTTATCTGGATGGAGAGGAAACACAGTCTTCCTAGTAAAGTATCTCCAGAATGGAAAAAACATCAAATGTAATCAATACTAATATGAAGCCAATATCTGAACATCTACACGCCCATACAAAAGAAAAAACACAAATATAGTCTAGCAAGGGGGAGGGGAGAAGAGGGAGAGGGAGGAGGGAGGAGGGTTGGCGTGAGAGTGCTCAGCACACCCCCTGGTGAAGGGTTCAACTACAACTTGAACTTTACCTTAGAATTGGAAACAACGTAGCCTAAACATTTGTACCCTCATATTAACTTGAAATTTTAAAAAGTGGTGTTGCCTATTTATTTTTTGAGACAGAGTCTCTTTCTGTCACCCTGAGATCGAGCACTATGGCATCACAGCTCCCAGCAACCTCAAAGTCTTAGATCAAAGCCATCCTCTTATCTCAGCCTCTGAGTAGCTGGGACTACAGACACCAGCCACAATGTCTGGCTACTTTTTCTACTTTTCAGGGAGCCACCTCTCCCAGCCAAAACCGGTGTAATTTAAAACCACATTTCTCTGATATTGAGGAGCTAACACACAGAATAGAGCCAATGGGCCTTACTACATTGTGGTGGAAGTGGAGTTTCCATAAAAGAAAACTAATATTGCCACTGTCAGTCATGCCGCAAGGAGGTCAGTCCTGAAACGTACAGTGAGGGTCCCCTTTTTCTCACCTCCACAAACACTAAAGCCTGAACATTACAAGAGCAGCACCAGTGACTGAATAGGAGCTGAGCTGCCCCAACCTAACAAGAATGAGGCAAGAACCTGCCCAATAAGAAACCCCAAAAGAGTCTGAAACAGGAGCTGAAATTTTAAGATGTTCTACACAGGTTGCATTTCATGCCGAAAATCCTAAAAATCTTAAAATGATGAAATACAGTCCCTGGCCTCTCCTTTACAAAGGGAAATTAAAGGAAAAGAACAGGGCTGCTACTGGAGGGCACAGGTCCAGGGCAGTTGTCTACCCCGTCCCAAGGTCAAGGTGGCTGTGGCAGCAGCAATCATGGCCAGAGAAAACTCTGCTCACAGAGAGATGCTGTCCCGGGGGCAGTACAGCAGCAAAGGGCCAGCAGCAGCTAGAAGCTGGAGCCACTAGCATCCAAGCCCTGCCACGAGGTCCTGTAGCAGCTAGAGTCTGGAGCTCCCAGCATCCGAGCCCTGCGGCGAGGTCCTGCGCAGCCAGCAGTGAGATCAACCCCGAGGCCTCTTTGGGAGAGTCTTGTGAGCTTGTGAGTCAGACCAGGCCTTCCCCAAGCCTCATCACCAGCACCCCAAACACAGGTGGTTAGACCATTACGTAATTTCACGTTGTTTTTGCTTTTATTCATTGTATAATTTACATCTGTGGTGGATCATTGAGACAGGAAGGAAAAGAATGCTGCTGTGGAAATAGAAATTTACAAGAAACGTAAAAATATTGTCCTATATGGTCTCTTATATTAGATTGTCCTATAAGTTCTCTTAAGATTTTCTTGACCAGGGCGGCGCCTGTGGCTCAGTGAGTAGGGCACCGGCCCCATATGCCGGAGGTGGTAGGTTCAAACCCAGCCCTGGCCAAAAACTGCAAAAAAAAAAAAAAAAAAAATTTGGCTCGGCACCTGTGTCTCAACGGGCTAAGGCGCCAGCCACATACACCTGAGCTGGTGGGTTCGAATCCAGCCCGGGCCCGCCAAACAACAATGACAGCTGCAACCAAAAAATGGCCGGGCGTTGTGGCGGGCGCCTGTAGTCCCAGCTACTTGGGAGGCAGAGGCAAGAGATTCGCTTGAGCCCAGGAATTGGAGGTTGCTGTGAGCTGTGATGCAACAGCACTCTATCCAGGATGACAGCTTGAGGCTCTGTCTCAAAAAAAAAAAAAAAAATTGTTCTCACAAAGTAATGAGGAAGTCTCTTGAATGTTATCACAATCAGGTTGATGAAAATATCTCTGATTGTATCTGAAGCCCGTACACTGTACCCCATGATTGAATTATTGTACACAGCTATGATTCAATAAAAAAAAATAAAATAAAATAAAATCTCCAACTATTATGGTGCTGGAGGAAATCAAGTTACTTATGTCTGTTAGAGTCTCTCTTATAAATTGAGGTGCATTCTGGTTGGGTGTGTATACAAACATTTTATTGAGAATTTTTGAATCAACATGCATAAGGATGTTGGTCTGCAGCTTTTCTTATTTGTTATTGAATCCTTTCCAGGCTTTGGTATCAAGGTGACATTGGCTTCATAAAACACATTGGGGAAGATTCCTTTCTCCTTGATGTTATAGAATAACTTCTGCAGGATGGGTCAACCAAGTAGGCTTTATCACAGAGAGGCAAGCAAGGATGATTCAACATACGCAAATACATAAATGTAATTCACCACATAAAGAGAAGTAAAAACAAAGACCATATGATCCTCTCCATAGATGCAGAAAAAGCATTTTCCAAAATTCAACACCCTTTTATAATAAGAATGCTTAACAAAATAGGCATAGACAGGGTGGTGCCTGTGGCTCAGTGAGTAGGGCGCTGGCCCCAAATACCGAGGGTGGTGGGTTAAAATCCGGCCCTGGCCAAACTGCAATTAAAAAAAAAAAAAAAACAGCCAGGCATTGTGGTGGGTGCCTGTAGTCCCAGCTACTCAGGGGGCTGAGGCAAGAGAATTGCCTAGGCCCAAGAGCTAGAGGTTGCTGTGAGCTATGACACCACAGCACTCTACCGAGGATGATAAAGTGAGACTCTGTCTCTTTAAAAAAAAAAGTGAGACTCTGTCTCAAAAAAAAAAAAAAAAAAGATAGGCATAGACAGGACTTACCCCAAATTATAAAAGCATTATACAACAAACCCACATCCAACATCATACTAAATGGAGACAAATTAAAAGCATTCCCTCTTAGAGCCAGATAAAATTGCCTACTATCTATCACCACTTCTATTCAACATAGTCCTGAAAGTCCTAGCCAGAGCAATCAGACAGAGAAGGAAATCAAGGGTATCCAAATGGGGAAAGAAAAAGTCAAGTTATTGCTCTTTGCTAAAAATATGATCTGCCTCATCTGGGGCAGAATTTGTCTCTATACGTTTCCCAAAACTAGTCCACTCATAGGTGGCTTTGCTGGGAGGTCTCAGCTTGTCCCTGTACAGGGGGAAGAGCTCTGATAACTCCTCATTCACAAGGCCTAGGCTGCAGTGCAGTGTTGGTCCCCCAAGAATTCTGAATGGCCTTGGGCAAGGCCAAGTCTGTGCTAAAGAGTAAGACATTGGGCTCTAAAGCTGAAGGATCTAAATTTGAATCCTGTTTCTGCTAGTTTTTAGTGACCTTTGGATGGGTCAGTTAGCCTTTCTGACATTTCTGTTTGCTCATCTGTATAAGAGGGATCATAACAATACCAATGTCATAAGGTTCTTAAACAGGTTGAATAAGTTAATGCAGAAAAAGCACTTAGAACAATACTTATTGGCTGTCATTGCCTGAGGTAAAGTCTGTGTTAGTGTGTATTTGAGAGAGTGTTTGTGTTTAACCCTTTCTCTTCAATCCAGTAGAAAAACCACACCAGGACTTAGAGCTCAGGGCCTAAATGGGTGGTTGTCTTCTAGGTTCATCCTATTCCATCCTTGTTCTTCTTCCTGCCCACAGGAGCTCTTGGTTTCTGACTGGGCTGGAAGACTAGGGGACCCTAAATTATATAAATAAGTGAAGGAGAATAAAGAAAAGGAAATGCCTCAGGAAATCCTAGAAAGAGACAGAGTCAAGAGAGGCAGGCAGTCCTAAAAAAGTCTTCTGCTTGGGATAAAGAGGACCTTGGTCCTTTTGGGTCAAGTCTGGTCAATTTTCCTCATGGACAGATGAGGAAACAGGCCCAAGTAAGCCAAGATCTCACACTTCCCATCCTCCAAGTTCTGTTGATTCTGTGTCTTTATATCTTTCTGAGGAGGATAGAGTTTAAGGAAAGAAAAAAAACCTGATTCATAGTGCTGGCAGAAGTAAAAGATTCTTTAACTTCATAGCCTTTATCTCAATTTGTAATTCAATATTATTTTTTTATTTGTTTACTGGTGCCTTTCTCCTGTTAGAGTGCAAGCCTCATGAGAGCCAGAATTCTGACTCTTTTATATTTAGTGCTTGCTACATGCCCTGAACACAGCCTACATATAGGCCAACCAACATACACTGGCATTCAAGTGTACAGCCACCTCCTGCAATGCCAACTGAGAACACGACTTCACCACAACCACCCCCAATCATGAGGCCTAGAAGAGCTGGCTTTTCTTCCCCTCCAGCCATATTGCAAAACTTAGATACCACCTGTCCACCCATATTGCAAAATCAAGTTTTACCTTACAGAAAAGAATGGGAACTTGAAACCTGAGGTACAGACAAATACACCACCTTTTATTTTCTTTACATCCTGTCTTGTAAAATTTGTATCCTTACCAAATAGAAAAATGCTGCCTCCCTCTATGGTGTTGCAATTCACTTGGTTTGTGAAAATCAGGACAAGCTTTGCAGAAGAAGAACCACTTGGGCTAACAATATAAAAGATCAGAAATATTGGAGGGTTGGTGCTTCTGGCATCACTGAGACCCCAGACAATCCATGCACTGATGTGGATTTCTAAGCCTAATAATGACTTCTGAGCCTGAATGTTCTTGAGATTGAACTTTGATTCAACACTAACAAGACTAAGAAAGGAGATAAGCCATCCAATGTCAATGAGGACAGTGTTTCTCAGACCTCTGTGATTACTTTTCCTTAGCTGTACTAGAATTATCTGTTTATTTGTCTCTATCTTCAGACAGAATAAGGTCTGAGTCTTAATCATCTTTTCACCCTGAGCACTTTGAGCAGAGCTTAGAGTGTTGAATCATCCTCCCATTCCAGGAATAAGTCTCACTTGGTCATGGTTTATAATCATTGTGATATACTATTTTATTATATTTGCTAATACTTTTTAAGGATTTTTGTACAAACAAATACTCATCAGGGACATGGGTTTGTAGTTTTCTTATGGTGTCTTTGTTTGTCCTTAATAAAGGCTACTGCTGCCTTTATCAAATGAGGTTGGAAGCGCCCTCTCCTCTTCAATTATTTGAAACAGGATGAGGAGAATTTGTGCTAATTACTCTCTAAATGTGTGGTAGAATTCACCAGTGAATCCATGTGTCCTGGGCTTTTTGTTGTTGGGAGGTTTTTGATCACTGATTTAATCCCCTTAGTTGTTATAGGTATGCTCATGTTTTCTTTTTCTTCATAATTTATTATTGGTAGATTGTGTCTTTCTAGGAATTTGTCAGTTTCATCTAGCTTATCCAATTTTGCTGGTGTACAATTGCTCTTAATATTCTCTTGTAATTCTTTTGACTTCTACAAAATTGATAGTCATTTCCTCTCTTTCTTTTCCAATTTTCATTATTTGAGGGTTTTTTTCATGGTCTATCTAATTAAAAGTTTGTCCATTTTACTGATCTTTTAAAGAACTACCTCTTGGTTTTGTTGATTTTCTCTATTTTTCTAGTCTCCATTTTGTTCATCTTTGCTCTAATCTTTATTATTATCTTCTTTCTGCTAGTTTTGATTCAGTTTATTCCTCTTTTCTATGTCCCTCAGGTATAAAGTCAGATTGTAGACCTGATATTTCTTCCTTTCTAATGTAAATAATTTGCTGCTATAAATTTCCCCCGTTAGCCCTATTTTGCTCCAACCCATCAGTATTGGTACTTTTTGTTTTCATTTTAACTTGTCTCAAGATACATCTGTTATATCTTCTATAATTTATTCTTTGACCCGTTGGCCATTTAAGAGTGTGTTGTGTAACTTCCACACATTTGTAGATTTTCCACTTTCCCTTCTGCTATTGATATCGAAATTTCCTTGTGAGTGGAAAGGATACTTTGCATGATTTCAGTTTTTTCAATTTCTTAACACTCATGTTGTGGCTTCACATGTGGTCTATCTTGGACAATGGTCCAAACGCACTTGAGAAAAATGTGTACACTGCTGTTGTTGGACAAATTAGGCCAAGATCTCACACTTCCTGTCCTCCAAGTTCTGTCGATTCTGTTGCCTTTGCATCTTCAAGAGGAGGATAGAGTGTTCCTTATACATCTGTTTGGTACAATTGGTCTGTAGTGCTGATTATATCCTCCATTTCCTTGTTTATCTTTGACAGTGGACTATTAAAGTCTCTTACCATGGTTCGGCACCTGTGGCTTAATGGGCTAAGGTGCCAGCCACGTACACCTGAGCTGGTGGGTTTGAATCCAGCCCAGGCTGCCAAACAACAATGATGGCTGCAAACAAAAATTGGCCAGGCATTGTGGCCGTTGCCTGTAGTCCCAGCTACTTGGGAGGCAGAGGCAGGAGACTCGCTCAAGCCCAGGAATTGGAGGTTGCTGTGAGCTGTGATGACATGGTACTCTATCCAGGGTGACAGCTTGAGGCTCTGTCTCAAAAAAAAAAAAAAGTCTCTTACCATTATTAAAGCTATCTATTTCTTCCTTTGATTCTGTAAGTTTGCTTCATATATATTTAGGAACTCTGACATTTGGTGGATATATGCTTATAATTATTATATCTTCTTGGTTAATTTGCTCTTTTTTCAACATATAATGTCCTTCTTTGCTTCTTGTCACTATTTTGAATTAAAATCTATTTTGTCTGGCATTAGTATCACTGTAGCTACTCCTTCTATCTTTTGGCAATTATTTGCATGGAAATTTTTTGTATTCTTTCAATTTCCAAACTATGCATTTCCTTAGATTTGAAGTGAGTCTCTTGTGGTAAAAAAAAAAAACAAAAAGAAAAGAAAAGAACTAGATCATGTGTATTTTATCCATTCTGGCAATCTATGTCTTCCAATGGGAAGTTTAATTCATTTACATTTCAAATAACAAATAGTAAGGGAGGTTTTGCTATTGTGATTTTGTTATTTATCTTCTGCATATCTTATAGTTTACTGTATTCCTTTGTGTTTGGCTGATATTTTGTAGAGCATGTTTTGATTCCCTTCTCACTTTCTTTTGTGTATATTTTGCAGATATTTTCTCTGTGGTAACCACTGGATTACATAAAATTCCCTAAATTTATAGAAATTTGTTTTAAATTGATTGCAACTTAACTTCAAGGGCATTAAAATCCTCCATTCCTTAAAGCTCTGCACACACACACACACCCTTTATGGTACTGATGTCAAAATTGCATCTTTATATACGAAGTACCATGTGCCCATTAACATAGACTTACGGTTATTTTAATGCTTTGTCTTTTACATCCTATAAAATAGTGAAAAGTGGAGCTAAACACAAAAATTTCGATAATACAGATTTTTAGATTTTTGTATATCTTGATTTTTACTGAAGAATTCTACATTTAAAAAAAAGAATTCTGGATGGCACCTGTGGCTCAGTCAGTAAGGCGCCGGCCCCATATACCAAGGGTGGCGGGTTCAAACCCAGCCCCGGCCTAACTGCAACAAATAAATAGCTGGGCATTGTGGCGGGCGTCTGTGGTCCCAGCTACTTAGGAGGCTGAGGCAAGAGAATCGCCTAAGCCCAGGAGCTGGAGGTTGCTGTGAGCTGTGTGACGCCACGGCACTCTACCGAGGGTGATAAAGTGAGACTCTGTCCCTACAAAAAAAAAGAATTCTACATTTTCATATGGTTTCCAGTCACCATCTAACAAACAAAAAGGGAAGAATCAACCTCTTCCAGTCCATCATAGTACCATAATAATAACTGCATAGGCTCTGCCTTCTTCTTAAAATGCTATTAAAATTTTCCAGTTTTTGTTGTTGCTAAAGTCCCTTCACCAGCACTATATTTGTGACTAAATTCACTCAGATAATTTAATAGGTATGAAGATACTGTTTCAGCCAGCTTCCATGGGGTCTTTTCTTTGGCAAGTGTAATTTCTGGGCATGAAGTAACTGCTTCATAAGTTATACTTTGATGTTCATATTCTGAGAGAGGTGAAGCTGTCAAAGGGATCTGACATTTAGGGTCAGACACTAGAGTTTACTCTAACAGTATGTTCCCCAGTGAGCTCATATTCTCAAACTGCCTAAAGTAGTCTGATTACAATCTGAACTTCCTAAGGTTCATGGGCTCAGCTGAGGGCATTGTTTAATATTCAACTATATTACGCCAGTAAGGTGGTGCTGTAGAAAAACATTAGAGATATGACATCATTGGTGGGTTTTTTAATTTCAGCATGTTCTAGCTGACTGTCTCTATACCTGCATTTTCTCTCTCTTCAAGATCTACATTGCTGGAGGTTTTCAGTTTAGCTCATAGAATCCTGGATGCTAAGAACATGTCATTTAACAGCCAGAATGGGAGGCTGACAGTGAAAGGGTCTTGCCCATGGTCAAGTGAGTGAATGGCAGGTTTAGAGTAGGACCCTGGGATCTGAACTCCTATGATGACTTCATTCTTATAATACTGGTCCAATTGTCCCATCATTTCCTCTTAACCTCATGTCTGATCTGATCTGGCTGTTTGCCACCTCCTATTCTCTGCCTGCCAACTTCAATGAACCCTTCATTGTGTCACTCTGTGGCTCAGAAACCCTCTGTGACCCTTGACTTCATTCTGTAATGAATGCTTAGTTTCCACTCACAAATTTGTTCGATGAGAACTGGACCATGATCTATTTTAAATACTTTTTTCTGGCTCCAAAACTGGCATTTTTATTGTTATAACAAGCTATGAGCTGCAGTGGGCTTTGGATGTAGAGATGCAAGTATGACTCATTTGTCATCTGGCTGGAGAGAATGGAGCATGTTACCAAGTCCCACGTCTAGTACCTGCCTGTTGGCTGTTTTATCATAGGCATTGCCTCAACAAAGTTCAACTCTTGGCATAAAGAGGGCAAGAGTTATACAGTAAACCCAAGTTACATAATGTATTTTCTGTTCAACAATATGAATTGTTGACTCTTTTTTTTCTAACTAGATTCTGAGTTCTTATATCAAAGACTATTTTTCCTATGATTATTATACCTGAAACTTCTCAAGGCAAGGTTGAGCTTGTTTAGAAAGCTTGTTCAATGCATGATCTCTTCCTTTCCCTGATGCCCCACGCCTCTCATGCTCTCCAGAGACATTCCCTTCCCCTACCTTTCCTCTTTTTCTCTTATTTTGCTTATGTGACTTGTGAATCATACTATTTTTCATCACCTGTGGTTGCTCCAGTTTTTTTATCTCTTTCACAATAAACTGGCTCTTCCTGAGATGACAAACTGGTCTCTCCCCTAAGACCTGTGGCTCTCTGGTAAACTAACTCTAGCAAGAAGCTCGTATAACACTTTACAACATACGTCCATCTGAAGCAGCTACATTTCAAGAGGTCAAGCCAATGTCTATTATATTGGACAGGGTAGGGCTTGACTTACCAAAGAAAGGAAAAGAAATCTGATAAAGGGTTGAGATAGACTCACAAAAGGACAGGCAGTGGTCAAGGAGTCAAAAGCCCATGGATTTCATTTCAAGAAGCAACAACAAAAGTGAGTGAAAGGAAAAAGACTTTTGTGTGTATTTTCACTGCTGTAAATACTGCCCTAAGGAATATTTTCACAGATGATTTTGAGGTCCAGAGCACTTTCTAAGTCTCAACACCTAGTTTGAATCACACTCAGTACAACTTTCTAAGTCTCACCACCTAGTTTGAATCACACTCAGTACAACTGTGTGATATGGGGTGGTTCCTTCATCCCTCTGGGCTTTAGTTTCTTCGTCTGTAAAATGAAGACAAAAATTACTACCTACTAGAGTTGTTTGAGATTTGATGAGTTCAACACAGAAGACATGTCAAATAGTTCAGGAGGAGTAAGAAATTCTAGCCAGCTGTGTTTTGCTCCTGCTAAATTATTCTGGAGACTGCAGTCCCAGGAAGGGTCACTGAATGGTTTTCTACATAGGAGGGAGTGCTCAGGTGGAATACCTCACTCTGTTCACCTCAAATATCAACTAATTTTTATAAATATACTGGGTGAGTGAAGAAAGATTGAGCTGTCCCTGCTTCTTTCTTTGGCCCCACTGGGATTTGTCTTTGTCCTGCCTATAGAGTGCTCAATCTGTGGAAATATGTACAGACAAATACTGCCCTGGATGAGAAGAGAAGGGTAGATGGACTTTCAACCACCCCCTCCAGACCCTAAGTGGGTAAGGAAAAGTGGGGTTATTGGTCTCACTCAAAACCTACACCCACACAGCTGGGCAGACACAGCCAGACCTTATTAGAATCCAGGAAATTAAGTCCCAGAACATTTGTGACATCTGTGGCTCCTCACACAGCAGTCAGTGTGAGAGCAGTTTAAACATTAGTGATAAGAAGGAGAAAGTTAAACAGTCTACTCCCAGCAAAGTCACAACCTGTTAATCATTTTTTTCAGTGAAACTTGAACTCATGTCTCCCCTTCTTGATAAAAGAAAATACACTATGTAATTTGGGATTACTCTATAACTCTTGTCCTCTCTCGGCCATGAGTTGAACTTTTTTCATATTAAGCCAGCATTTATGGTAGGACTGCCAAGGGGCATGTTCCAGGCTTGACAATGTACCCTGTTCCTGCCAGGCAGAGCCAAAACCAGCCAGAGTAATAGATCTAGATCTGAGGCCTTGTACAGGCCACAGGCCAGGATCTGGTATGCTTTGGGCTCTTTTGGGAGGGAAAGGCATTATCATTAACACTCATTTTCTACATTAGGGAACTGAGGCTGAGGGACTTTAAATATCTCATACATGATCTGTGCATCAGTCATGTTATCAGGATCCCTTCCTGCCAGATGTCTACAGCAGAGAGAACTGTCCCTGGAGTCCAGAGAAAGCCCAGGATCCCCTGGATCAGGGCCTCACCACTCACTGTTCTTCTGCTCCTCTAGTTCTGCTCTGTTCTAACAGATTCTTAACCATTTGTGCTTGCACAAAGTCAAAATAAATACAAATTTTACCACTCTACACCTACTAGGATAACAAGTGTTAGCAAGAACATGGGGGAATTGCAACCTGCACACATTGCTGGTGAGAACGTAACATAGGACAGCTACTACAGAAAACAGTTTAGAAGCTTCTCAAAAAAATAAACATAGAACCACCCTAGGACACAGCAATTCCACTTTTAATTATAAACCTAAGAGGATAGAAAACAATTACTTAAACAAGTATGCATACTCACATGTTCATAATAGCACAATTCACAATAGCCAATAGGTAGAAACACCCCAAGTATCCATCAACATATGAAGAAATAAACACATTGTAGTCTCTTCAGACAGTAGAATATTTAGCCATTAAAAGAATGAAGCATTATATACTTTTTTTTTAATTATTTTTTATTGAGTCGTAGCTGTGTACAATAATTCAGTCATGGAGTACAGTGTGCGGGCTTCACATACAATCAGAGATATTTTATCAACCTGATTAATATATCATTCATGATATTTTCTCATTTACTATGTGAAAACAATTTTGATCCATATTTAGAAGTTTTCTCCTGACCCTTCACATATGCACCACAAGTGTGATCTCATCCTTTATCCTCTCTCTCCCCACCTTCTCCCTCCCCTTCCC
>CAUYRH010137771.1:0-35069 GCA_963574655.1 Perodicticus potto
CTGTAGTCCCAGCTACTTGGGAGGCAGAGGCAGGAGACTCACTTGAGCCCAGGAATTGGAGATGGCTGTGAGCTGTGATGCCACGGCACTCTATCCAGGGTGACAGCTTGAGGCTCTGTCTCAAAAAAAAAAAAAAAAAAAAAGAATGCTTTGACTCTGAGGTTCATTGTGGAGTCATCGGTTAACCTCTGTTTTTTCCCCCAGTCTCAAACAATAGACAACTAATATTTATAAATAAAAATAAAAGATAATTTCAAAAAATAGATCATACCAAATCTTATAGACAATAGAAAAAGAAGAAATACTTCAAAATCATTCTACTTCATCTGGATATACCTGATATTAAATTGGAAAAAATATATTGTTATAAAGTGAAATTACAAACAGATTTCACTCATACAATGATGATGAAATATCCTAAACAACATATTAACAAGTTGAATTAAAAATTAATGTTCAAGTAATGTACTTTGGTCAAAATTAAATACAATTTATGTGAGAATTAGTCACTATTTTTCTTTTCCTTTTTTTCTTTTCCTTTCCCTAACCCTCTCCTTTTTCTCTGTCTGCTGTCCCCTTCCCCACCCACACCGTGTCATTAATTGTCATTAATCATCCTCATATCAAAGTTGAATACATAGGATTCATGCTACTCCATTCCTTTGATGCTTCACTATTAATAATGTGTTCCACCTCCATTCAGGTTAATAGAAATGCTGCAAAATCTCCATTTTTTAAAAAAGGGTGAGTAGTATTCCATGGTATACGAGCTTGCCAATCCATTCCTGGGTTGAGGGGCATTTAGGCTGTTTCCACATTTTAGTGATTTTAAATTGAGCTGTGTTAAACAGTCTAGTACAAGTGTCTTTATAATAAAAGATTTTTTTTTCCTTCTGGGTAGACACCCAATAATGGGATTCCAGGAAGAAACGGGAGGTCTAGGTTGAGTTCTCTGAGCTTTCTCCATACTTCCTTCCAAAAAGGCTGTATTAGTTTGCAGTCCCACCAGCAGTGTAAAAGTGTTCCTTTCTCTCCACATCCACGCCAGCATCTGCAGTTTTGAGATTTTGTGATATGGGACATTCTCGCTGGGGTTAGATGATATCTCAAGGTGGTTTTAATTTGTATTTCTCTAATACTTAGGGATGATGAGCATTTTCTCATATCTTTGCTAGCCATTCGTCTGTCTTCTTTAGAGAAGGTTCTGTTCATCTCTCTTCCCCATTGATGTAATGGATTATTTTTTTTTCTTGTGGATTAATTTTAAGTTCTGTATAGATCCTAGTTATTAAGCTTTTGTCTGATTCACAATATGCAAATATCCTTTCCCATTGGATAGGTTATCTATTTGCTTTGATTGTTGTCTCCTTGGCTGTACAGAAGCTTTTCAGTTTAATTAAATCCCACTTGTTTATTTTTGTTATAGCAATTGCCATGGCAGTCTTCCTCATAAAGTCTTTCCCTAGGCTGATATCTTCCAGTGTTTTTCCTATGCTTTCTTTGAGAATTTTTATCGTTTCATGCCTTAAATTTAAGTCCTTTATCCATCTTGAATCAATTTTTGTGAATCCATTTTGAATCAATTTTAGAGAAAGGTGCTGGTCCAGTTTCAGTCTTTTACATGTGGATATCCAGTTCTCCCAGAACCATTTATTGAATAGGGAGTCTTTCCCCCCATTTACATATCTTGCTTGGTTTATCAAAGATTAGTTGGTTGTAAGTTGTTAGTTTCATTTCCTAGTTTTCTATTCGATTCCAAATGCCTATGTCTCTATTTTTATGCCAGTACCATGATGTCTTGACCACTATGGCCTTGTAGTACAACCTAAAATCTGGTATGGTGATGCCCCTGGCTTTGTTTTTATTACTAAAAACTGCCATAGCTATATGGGTTTTTTTTTTTTTTCTGATTCCATACAAAATGCAGAATCACTTTTTCCAAGTCTTGAAAATAAGATGTTAGTATTTTAATAGCAAGGTCAAGGATTTTCCAATACAGATTTAAACTTCATAGGGTAGGAGTGTTAGGTTTTATATCCCAGACAAGGGCTCAAAATGAGGCTCTTATTCCTTGAAAGGCATGAAGCCTTCATATAAATTGAGAAGCCATGATACATACTCTGGCCATTCTTCTAAGATATGGTTTGGAAACTTCCCCACTCCTGTGGTGGGGAGAGAGTGACCTGCAAAAATTGGAACCCAAGCCTACCCTCTTAGAGTTAGGAGCTTAGAATTTTTACTCACAGCATACAGAGAGTAAATTCTGTCTCCTTTCCCCTTTCAAAGGGAAAACTTGAAAGTCATGTATATGGTTGCATCCTAAGTAGATTATACTTCAAAATAAGGCATGTGCACTGGCAATAATCACACCGTTAAACACCAAAATCACCATAATGAAGTAAACATTCATGAAAGTCAGTAGATGCAACAAAGAGAAGACAACTGGAATTTACTCATTATAGTTGACACTGAATATGATATTTGGAATGATGTTTTTAATAATTGTACCAAAATTTCAATTTTTTTTTTCTTAGGGATGAAGTCTCGCTCTGGCTCAGGCTTGTCTCAAACCCATAAGCTCAGGCCATTCACCCTCCTCTGCCTCCCAAGTGCTAAGATTATAGGAGTGACCCACCGCACCCAGTCTCATAATTTCAACTTTTCAATAAAATTTTTCTTTAAAAATATGTAGACAATTCTCATTCCTACATATGTCTTTAAATTGTGTTTTTAAATTGTAATTGTAAAATCCAGGATAATTAAAACTTGCTATAGATTTTTTGAATTGCCAGAGAATGAAAAACAGGAAAAATGAAGATAGATAAAAATATTAAAATAAAGAATGGTGAATGAAAACTCTGAAAATAAGAAGACTAAATATTACACATTTTAATATTATCGTGTTGTACATCAATTCCTTATTTACAATTTATTGAATTTATCTTAAATATTTATTTCAGTGATGGGTGTTTTTGGAGTTCATAGAGCAGCATAGTCTTCTGGCCCTTATAAATTTTATTACATAAAGGTTTTGAAAAGATAATTTGCTCACTATATTAAAAAGAGAGAAAAATGTGAAGATGTAATAGGTTATTACATTCGAATTAAACTCAAATTATTTCATTATGATTTAACTTCTGCCATACAGTGACTCAATCAGTTTTCTTATTTTATAGTTCAATTTATTGTATGATTTGTTATAATCAAATAATATTTATTCAATTTTATAAAAGCTGTCATTATAAAATCATACTGAATAATCATTACAATGGCCAGGGCAGACTTATATCTTTCTTGCCAGTAAGCTCTTTTTTGCTTTTTCAGGGAAAAGTAAAAATGAGATGTGATGTAAAGGAAACATCAGCTTCCAAACCAGGATGAGATTGCAAAACATCGAATAGATTTTCACTGTGTGTAAAGGAAGAGTCTGCTGGAAACTCAGAGGAAACCAAATCTGGAAGATGCCCTGAAGTGAGGCTGGCACGTGAATACTATTACGTTGGTTATTTCCTTCTGAATGCTTTGCTCCCTCTTGCCAGAGGATCTTTGCAGATTTTGTTTCTTGTGCTTGAGAAATGCTCTCTGCCCTCCATTTCTTCAATCCCTCTCTTTTCTTCTGATATCAGTCATATATCAAAGATTAATTTCTTAAGGAAGTTTTTTTTTTTGACCTTCCTAAGATGGCCTATGTCCTTTTTTATGCTCTCATCACAGCATTTCATTTATTTAACAAATATCCACCACATTCAAGTGAAAGTAGGCACTGCTGATGGTAAGGCATTTTATGTGCCATCACTAGGAAGGAAAATAAGATGGCCATTAAAGTGGGACAAATTGTTTCATAGGATTCAAAATTTTTCTTTTACTCTTGTTGAAAGAGCTTTTTAAGAAATATTTAGACATAGATTTCTATTATACAACAAGGAAATTTGAAATGACATAATGTTCCTAAAGTGATCACATTCATAATCCAAATTTTCTAGTTCCTTTCAGTTCAGAAAGTTCACTGTCTACGTGTTTCCATACACTGTTATCTTTTAAGCCATAAGACTTATCTTTATTTCAAGATCTAAGTCATTGGTTTTCTTCTAAAAGTTTGCTCCATGCTTCCTCTTTCATGGAAGGTCTGAATAGGAACTTTTCCAATATTATATGAAATTAAGGTTTTTTAACATACTCAGAACTTCATATTTCTTCCTCAAATGGATTTTAGAAGTACTTAATCAAGCCATCATGAAATAAACAACCAAGGTCCAATATGTAGGTAATGACAATTGTCACATCTTTGCTAACTGATGAATGTCTGATACCACTGATTTGAAGAATAAGCCAACATGTGAAATATTAACATATATTTTATGTTGATGAATGAGATGTCCTATGCAAATATTAATGCATCAAACCTCCCTTTAAGCATTTTATGAGTATTATCTTTTTTTATTTTTTTATTTTTATTTTTATTTTATTTTTTGAGACAGAGCCTCAAGCTGTCACCCTGGAGAGAGTGCCGTGGCATCACAGCTCACAGCAACCTCCAATTCTTGGGCTCAAGTGAGTCTCTTGCCTCTGCCTCCCAAGTAGCTGGGACTACAGGCGCCTGCCATAATGCCTGGCCATTTTTTGGTTGCAGCCGTCATTGTTGTTTGGCGGGCCTGGGCTGGATTCAAACCCGCCAGCTCAGGTGTACATGGCTGGCGCCTTAGCCCGTCGAGCCACAGGCACCGAGCCAGTATTACCTTTTTTAATCTTCATAGAAATCTATGAGGCAGATGCAATCATAGATGAGATTGAATAACTTGCTAAATTTTATGCATCCAGACAGTGGCAGAACTGTGTACCTTTGTAAATCTCCTGTAACTAAGACAAAATTATAACTTATGTTTACTGTTTTTAAAATTAATTCTTTCCACGTCCAGATTATAAACTCAATGAGAACATAAAATATGTTACTCTGTCTGTTGTAACAACAGCACAATCCCAGTGCTTGACACACACTGAAAGCTCAATAGATAATTATTATGGAGTGAGCATGAAACTCTTTGGAACATCTTTGCTTACCTCAGCATCTTTCCTCTATTCCTTCCTGTTAGCTTGGACTTTTGCAATCTACCTTATGTGGAAAGAGAATATATGTTCTTCCTGGAGTATAATTTAATGAAAGTCAAGAGATTTTCACTTGAAATTATCTTCCTTAATGATTAAAGTCAATTATTAGTGATTCAGACCTTTGTGTCTGACTTTTTTCCCTTAAAGGTTCTCCTTTTAAAATATAAATATATGAGAAGTATAATATATTAAATAATACTCTGTAAGTTTTTTGGTTTATGTCTCCTATTGGTTAAGAGAGTAAACATGGGTTTAATAGGAAGACTTGAGAAGCCTTTTATGGGAATCAGCATGAATACAGTAAATCTGGAAAAGTTAAAATAAAATTTCATCAAAATGATATTTTTAATTTTTATTGAACTAAAAATTTTTATATGTACAGAGAAGTACATCAGTCATGGGTATACAATCCCATGCATTTTCACAAAGTGAACAAACCTTAGCCAAACCTAGACCCTATCAAACATCCTAGAATCTCTAGTCACATTTCCTCCAAGAACTACCACTTCCTGACTCCTTTTATCTCTGATTAGTTTCTCTGATTATGAAATGTACATGAATGAAATTCTAAAGTATGGAATCTTTTGTGCATAGCTTCTTTCACTACCCATATGTTTGTGAGCTTCATTCATATTTTTGCATTTATTCATAGGTAATTATTCTTATTTCTGTATTATATTCCGCTAGCAGAACCCATTACAATTTATTTACACATTTTACTCTTACTGAGTCTTTTTTAGTTTGGGGTTATTACAAACAACACCAAATTGAACCTTATATGTGCTTTTTAATGAAATAAACAATCATTTCTTCTGGATGTATGCCTAGGGGTAGAAATGGAATCCATGTGGGATGTGAGATGCTCAGCAGAAGTAGATACTGCCAAATGGTTTTGCTAATAGGTTGTTTTATTCATCTTCTAATTTTTCTTATTTTTTATAAATCTTTATCCTGGTCCTCTTGCCTGATCTGTGCTTTAATGGACCACAGGATCTTTTATTCAGCATGTAAATATTGAGAACATGCTGTATGCAAGGAAATATTAATACAAAATATTATGCTTTTTGATTAAAACTATGATTGTATTCCATCTCACCTTGATCTCCATGGAATTGCTATAAAGTATGAGGTGGAGACACTCTCATCCTTTCTCATATTTGGGTTATGAGTCTCAGGGAAGTTCGGTGACTCACCACTCGCAGTTTGTGAATGGTGATGTCTGAATGTGAACCCAGGAGTTCTGACAACACACCCTGTGACCGTTTCCCCCATCCCTCCGTCAAGTCATCGCAGCTTAGTGATTGGACATATTTTTTCTTCGGTTGTTCCACTTTTCAGCTATAGAACAGTTAAAGACAGGGTACCCAGGAGGTTGTTTTGGCAACCATACCTACTCTATGATAACATCAGGCAGGGGACTTCCACCCAGTGCTTTTTATCATTTTACCAACAAAGTCGCTGGGCAGAGGAGCAAAGTGGGGACAAAGAGGTCAATTCTCTTTTCTGAACATGCCTTGAAGTAACCCAGAGGCAAAAATAAATCTAACTCTCCTAGATGTCCTTGGTAAATGCCAGAGGAAATAGGAATAGAGAATAGGAATAGAGCCAAAGTTGTTCAGCTTGCTCAGTCTATTGTTTCTGACGACCCCTGATTCCACAGACCCTTTATACCCCCCTCTCATTTTATAAATCAATAACCACTGTATGATCGGAGACAAAAGAAACATCAAAACAGACCAGTGACAATACCTTGAAAAAAGGAAAAGATAGATAAATAGGAATTTAAAAATGCATTTTTACTCTAACATTGGTACAGTATAACTATCCTATGTCAAATATTGCTGTGTACATTAAAAAACCTCCAATCACCACATATTATATTTGTAAAGAAAAAGAAAATCAATCCAAATTGCGCCTTTTATTACATATCCACAAATTTACGTCGGAGTGCCCAGAATCATTCACGGTACTGAATGACAAGCTTTAATTGCACACACAAGTACTGGAACACTCTTTTGCTTCTTTATTTACCTCTATTATAAAATGTCTTGGCAGACTTAGCCATTAACATTTTCTGCTTTCTCAAGGAAAAGATAATTTACCCGCTTAAAGATATTAGACTCCTGAGCATTGCTTTTCTCCATTTGGTATCCTCGATTCCCCCTCTGAACACTTGAGTGCTCGCAATCAGGGCACAATGACACTCACTAATAACAACTGAACCACTGCAGCCACCATAATGCCAGGCAGCTCCCAGATTCACCACTGCTGAGCCCCAGCAGTGTGGAACGGCTTCCCTGTGCAGAGGCTGGCTTCTCTCCACAGCTGCATCTGTTCCCCATCTCCCCCCAGAGCATCTGCTGTCAAGCATAACCCCTGTTGAACACATGTGAGCCCAAACTGGGGCCTCCCCTCCCCGCAAATTCTAAGATCCTCAAGTTCTTGTGCTCAGATTCTAATATCCAGGTGCCAACAGCCATTGCAGCAATACTGAGGTTCAGAGGAAATAAGTGGTTCTTTTTTTCATTAAGGGTATTTTTCCACTGACAGAAATAGTTAAAAGAGGTCAGTATGACTTTTATGACGGAAAAAAGATTGTTTTTTCTGATAGGTGGTAAAGAGATGGAATGTTTCATAAAATAAAGATGATATAGTTGTGCAATGATAGTCCACAATGGCGGAGCTGGAACTCTCCACTGATTATTTTATTTTTCAAAGTCTTGGCTTTTCCTCATGGTCAAGCTTGTCACGTTTCATTTTTATTATGTATAAATTTAAAATATTTTACTATTGAAGGATCAAAGGATGGCATGATGCTCTTGAAATATTTGTAGATGATCCAGTAAGTCCTCCAGAATTTTTAAACCAAACTAAATCATGATGAGAGGATTTCTCCTAGAAACAATGGAAGCATGAACTTTTGAGTGGTTGTTTTGACTGGAGGAAGATCATACTGTATCCGGTCAACATTCTTGGAGCTGTATTACTTACTCCTGGGCTCCCCCCCCCCATTATGATCTTTCTTAGACCTTTACATTCTGCAACTTTATGAAATCAGCAATTCAGGGGAGAGGCCAGATCCATCTTTGTGTCTTCCAAAAGTAATCCATCTTTATTATCTCCACTCAGTAGTTCTCAAGTTTTACTGGCCCAACAAAATTCACATCTGTTTATAGTGTCCTATTTTTTTCAAGTCCAGTGTTTCCAACAAACTTGATCATTGAGTCTATAAGCCCTCTGAGAACAGCGAATGCCTCTTACACCATCCAGCAGAGACTGAGGCAGCAGCAAAGTGTGCAGAAAATATCTATTGAATAAATGAATGATTAGAAGCACGAATGATAGGATTTTCCACATGTTTAGACTAGCCGTTGACCTTACAGATGTCTATTATTTGAATGCCAAAATAAGAGATGTATAATTTAAGGTGTAGAATTTAAGTCGCTTTTTTAAAGCATGAGTTTCCAGTTGTTATCTCACAATAGCCCGAACCCTGCAAAGAGAGACAGATGTCTGCGCTGCGGTAGGAATAATCCCTGATTTACCTCTGGTGTTTCCCTCACCTCCTCTCTCACTAACCAGGAGAGTGAACTAAGAGCTGGGGTCTATTTCACACCATGTGGGGCTGCCTTAGTGCTGAGCTTTTGTTGGGATGGTTTTGTTTTGTCCAAGCATGAAATAGAAGTAGAGGACTGCAGGCTTTTCTCTTCTTTCTCTTTGAGCCTTTTCAACTTCCCTTTTCTCCAGGTTATTTGTAATACCTGTCACCATGAACAGACCTACTAGAAACAACCTCTCCCAGCCAGAAAAGGCAGGTTTCTGACTCCCTCCACTGTGTAGCATGCCAAGAATTGTTGACATTTTCTTAGGCATTCCCAACCTGTCTCTCTCTCTTCTCTCTGTGAGTACTTGCTGTTCTTCCTCCCCCCTTTTCATAGTAGAAAGGTATAAAGCTGAGTGTTTATATTAACTTCATCATTACCTCTCAGAGGAGATGAATGATCAGTGAACCAACATATAAAGGGACTGGGGATGTCTTTGGGGACGAGATATAATATTAATTACTGCCATGTACTTCCTGTTCCCTTTTTAATATCCATATGTAGCACTTTACTGTCACCTCCACCAGAGCCTGGAAGAGCTCTCAGCACTCGGCAGCAGGCATTTGGCTGAGACCTCCCAGCCACGGTCAGAAAAGCCTTTCAGCACAGCTACTCTTTGTGTCTCCTGCACATGAGTGGCAGTTACCTGTGGGCATCAAGGGCCACGTGACATTGAGGAGCCTGAAATCCTGACTCCTTCGCAGACGGGTGCAGGAGCAGCTCTGAGACACAGGGCATTTCAGGCACGCAGGGCAATATCAGCGCAGATAACAATCCCTCGCAGACACCCGAGTCCTCTTCAGGCAGCTCAGGCCAACGGTGCATTTGATGTGTCTTTTATTTTTACAGGGCACTGGCGAGATCTCAAAAAAAAAAAAAAAAAAAAAAAATTGCTGGCAAAACAGAGAAGTAGCCACTCAAAGCTATAGAGCAGCAGCTTGTTTTCTTTCTCAAATAGGCGAGCCGAGCTTTAAATCACTGCAAAACTTGCTATGTCTTTGTTTCATGTGTTTTCTGTTCAAATTTCCCAAAATACTATCGTTGCAAGGGAAGTGATTGGAGAGCAAAACTCAGGCTTTCTCATCAGCTGTTTCCAAATCTTCAGGGCCCAGCAGAAACCTCTATTTGTGGATTCTGAAAATGACAAGAGGTACGTATTATATATTCAAATAAAATAGCAGTAAAACCAAGATTCAAGGGTTGTTAATCTCAAATATATTATGGGATTGCAGAGCAACTAAGGTACTGAGTGTCTCCATTTTAATTACCAGGGTTGGCAGAGGAATCCAATTATGTTGCTGTGTCCCCAACATAACCCTTTCTCTTTGTTTGCTGCCTGCCTGTTCTAAGCACGTTTTGATCACCTTCGTTTATCAGTTAGCTTCTTGTGTTTTGTTTGCTACTATTCAGGTTCCCTTGCTCCTATTTGAGAGATTTTTGGAGGTTTTATTTTCATCAAAAGACTTGCTCTGTTTCACGTTAAGAATATTTTTTTTGACATAACCTTCATGGGATTTTCTTGGTTATTGATGAAAATATTTCAGATTGTATATGAAGCCACCACATTGTACCCCCATGATTGCACTAATGTGCACAGCTATGATTTAATAAAATAAATAAATAAATAAATAATATTTTTTTTTCTTTTATCATTCCCAAGTGGAATTGAGGCAATGAGGATGACTGGCTTCCATATGTGCCAGGCCATTGTTTGAATCTGATGGCGACAGTCATAGGCTGCACAGACCAGTCTATTGCTGAGCTTCTGACATCATGGGGACATTTCAGACCAGGAGTAAGTTTTAATTCCATTTGAATTCTTAGTATTATAGAAAAGAAAAGAATCCTTAGTGTGCTTCTAAACATATTCTAGACCGAGTAAAAATAAAACAAAATTTTCAATTCAAATGTTAACTCATATTCCCAATTGAGCAAAGACGCACTAAGACCTTTGCATTTTCCCCCCTTTTTCTCTGGAATGCTGCCTTTCATTCCTGCTCCTCACTGCAACTGACTACTTGACGTTCTTTGTTCTTCTGAAACATTTTATTAATTTTCTGCTGACCTGTCCGCTTTCAGTCTCTCCTTGCTCTCTCGTCTGCTTCTATTTGTCCCCTAAAATCATAAACGTGGCCATGTCAATTTCTTTCTCCAAAACCTTCTAGTTTTCTGCTGCCCACACCATTCATGCCCCTCATCTGACATTCAAAATCCCTCTGACGTGGCACCAATCTAACCTTCCTACTCGTAGCTGTATTTTCTTATATTCTACACTTCCCTCAAGCTACGTGATGGACTGTACCTAAACACACAACGTATTTTTCTCTCGCTGCCTTTTTAAATATTCCCATGCTGTATTATTAGCCAGAAATATACTATTAGTTTCCTTTTTGTATATTCCAATCTCATCTTTCAGGATTAAGCACTAATATTACTTCTGCCCCACTCCCAGTCAAGGAAGTCTCTGCCATAATGTTTTGCAGTATAATATTTTGTACTTATTTTATCTCTTCTAACATACTGTAAGCACTTTGATTCCAGAAGCTACATTTTACTTGTTTTGTGTCTCTCTGGTGGCTTTAGTCCTGTGGCCTTCGTATAGGTGGTTATTAATTCATTTAACAAATATTCATCATGCTCCTACCTGGTGTCAGGTGCTATGCTAAAAGGCAGGGAAGCAGGAGTGAACATCACACACCTGTGCCCCAAGAATATATATTCTATTAGAGGAATACATATAACAAACAAAAATAAATTAGTAAAATATATCGAGTTATGGAATAAAACAAATATGAGAAGGGGGTGTGAAAAATAACACAGGTTGTATATAATCAGAGACAGGGTCTCCAAGTGACATTTTAGAAAGTAGGAGGAAGACGATGGGACGTAAAGTCAAGGGGCATCTAGGGAAGGAGTATTGAGGACAGATGGGACAAGTGTGAAGGCAGCTTGAGGAGGTTGCTAAAAGTGAAAGAGAAAAGGAAAGAGTCATTGGAGTGAGAAATTATAGGGTGAGTAGAGTGTGCAGAGGTGGGCGATCTTACAGTACTTTGGAGTTAATTGTAAGAACATTAGTTTTAACCTAAATAATACGGCAAATTATTGTAAGGTTTTAGCAGGAAAAGAAAATGATCTGAATTATGTGTGAGAGTCTCACACCAGCTCGGCTGTTATAGTGGTTGGAAGGGGGCCTAGAGTGGAAGCAAAGAGAAAAATTGCACTATTATGAATACTTGGGCCAGGATGATACGGTGGGTGTGGAGAGTTCTGACCATAAATGTGTAGAAGCCCGGTGAATCCTCCTGCTAACCAATAGCTTGAAAGCAGGACAGGCGAAATAAATACGCTACGGACTTAAACAAGAAGGGCTTTCTTGCCTCTTATGATGCTCTGAATGATACTGAGTGACCTAAATCAAAAGGAGATGACAAGAAGAGAAGAAATAAGAGGAAGAAGAGGAGAAAAATAAGACCATATCGACTCTCCTCGCACTTACCCAGGCCTGGAAACAGTCGAGTGTAGAAAATAATTCATGGTATGTTGTTATAGCTGGTTTGATAAACTATTTTCTTCAGATTTTTTTCTTCCTTGCATAAGCTTCTGAAAAGAAAAACTAAATCACTTAGATTTTATTCCTGCAATTTTGTTATTTTATTTAGTTTTTGGGTACAGAAATGATCTCTCCACTGCTCATCAGTACCGCCACATGTTAACCAATAAAAATGTAAGGTCTTATAAACATCTACTACATACAAGACATTCATTCTAAGCATTTAAGTGAAAGACTTATAGGGTTATGGCTCGATACTAGTGACTGAAAGAGAAATCAAAAATTTAAACACTGTTATCCAACTAGTTCTGTATCACACCTAGAAAATGTAGCAGCAGTTCTGAATAAGAACCTCCTATGGCCCTGACGTTGTAAAGAAGATTTTATTGAAGAATGAATGTAAATTGAATAGAATGAGAAGGGGAAGGATCCAGCTGTAGAGAATATAGAAATAAATTCTTGGAGGAGGTATTTGCAAAGCATTATTTAGAATGGATCTAAAAAGTTGGACTCAAATAAAAATAAGCTTGAAAGAAGCCCGTAAGAAGCCTGTAAAAATAAGCTTAGTTCTAGTAATAAAGGCTTAAAGAACCAAGCAAATAAAGCTGGACTTTAGCCAATGGACAATGAAAAGCTGCTAAGAGATTTTATTTTGAAGGAAACAAGTTTTAAAATGATATAGTCTCATTGTATTAATTACCTATTATTTATTTATGATTATCAGATTTAAAAGGCACATATTTATTGTATACAGCATGATGTGCTGTATGCAATGTAAAAGTCTTAATAAAGCTACGGAACTTATGTCTTACCTCATGTTTATCCTTTTTTGTGGTGAGAATGTCTAAAATATATCCCCTTAAAACTTTTTTAAGTATACAATATATTGTTATTAACTACAGTCCCCAAGTTGTGCAATACCTCTCTTAAACTTATCTTTATTATCTAACTGAAATTTCGTATCCTTTGATTAATATCTTCACAATTCCTTACCCATGCCCTAGTCCCTGGTAACCACCATTGTATTCTCTGCTTCTCTGAGTTCAATGTCATAAAAGCTGCATTTTATAAAGATCAGCAAGAGGCCAGGAAAGGTGGCTCACGCCTATAACCCCAGCACTCTGGGAGGTTGACGTTGGAAGATTCCATAAGCTCAGGGGTTTGAGACCAGCCTGAGCAAGAGCAAGACACTGTCCTTACTAAAAATAGAAAAACTTAGACAGGTGTTGTGGCAGGTGCCTGTAGTCCCAGCAACTTGAGAGGCTGAGGCAGGTGGATTGGTTGAACCCAGGAATTTGAAGTTGGTAGGCTAATTCTGTAGCACTCTAATCTGGGGCAACAAAATAAGTCTCTGTCTCAAAATAAATAAATGAATAAATAAATAAATAAATAAATGCCCGACTATGTATGCCTGTTAATTCTCCTATCTTAAATAATAGCCCTTCACTGATTGTCAAATGTCTACACTGGCAGGCCATTGCAACCATAAACGATCAGTATCTTGGCTGAATCATCAGTACCACTGTCTATTTGTAGCCACACACCTGCCGTTTAGCTCTGGCTAACTAATTTGCTGTGTTGTCTCAAAGCCAGTAGGAAAAGTGAGCATAACATTTGGAATGAGAGTTCTCCTGTTATTATATATTCTTGGCTAACGCCACAGGGATGATGATATTGGGTGCTAAATATCCCATCCAAAGACAGGTACTGCACGACTTGTGTGGGGCTGGCTAAAAGAAAGTTAAATTTGCTCAGCCACCGTTTTTCACCTGCAACCTGTACAAAGGCTAGGGTGCATTGGTGAGGAAGGGATTTCTTAAAGAGAAGTAATTTGAAAGAGCAAAGTTTGCTGTCCAGATTTTCCTCTCCTCCTTACAGAAGCTCCCTTAAAGGCGAGTTTAAATGTTCTCAAAATTCCTTGGAGAGATTGGGAGATGTTGGAATCAAGAAGAAGAAATTGATTTCTTTCTCTCTGGCCTGGAAACCCAGAGACAGGCCTCAAACAGCTTCCAGGGTGGAAAGTGTTGTGACTTCCGAGACTCCGAGACTATGGCTTCTCATCCCGGAAGTTTTGACAGCAAAGAAGGGGGTCTGACTCCCATATGGTACATTTTGGAAGCTGCAAGGACACTGGAAGGTAAAGAGGCAGAAAGGCCAAGACAGAAAACACATGAAATTCTACAATTTGGTGAATGACAGTTTGTTTTTTTTTTTTTCCTTTAGAGCCAAGTGGATGCTGAGGAAGAGAGCTAGGCTAAGTTCATACTGACAGCATTGCCTCATTCTTAGCCCCTCATAAAAAATGTGTTGAGGAGCTGGTGTGCTGTACTTTCAGAGTCATCTTGGGAGTGCCTTGTGCTCATCAGGGAATACACGATATCGGAACCTTCTGTGGGGAGAGCAGAGGAGGGTGGTTTACAAAGAATCCAATAATATATACATCGTAAATGTTTAATTGTTTGGACGTTTGCCACAACAGGGCAATAAACAGCCACTTATTGCTAGTAAAGAATTGCCAATAGTTCCACATAATAAAAAGGTCTTTTCCTTCTTTTCCTGTAAACCTTTATTATGCTTTAGTTCTTGGAAGAACCAAGAGGAGCAGGAGGAGTGGATGTACAAGGTGAAGGCAGAGGTGGATTTACTGGGAGGCTAATGAAGCTCAAACCTCAGACCACCCTACTTTCACAGGCCTCATTAGTGTTCTATGAACCAAATTTTGTATTCATAATTTGGATTGTCTTTTCATAAAGAGGGCTCCTTTCTCTCTACTTTTACACACCAGAAAACCCGGATAGGAAAAACAGACGTGAAAGGCAGCATAGACCACACATTTCCTTTTCCTTGGTGCCATGCGCGGGGTCATGGGTTAAACCAAACCGGTGGGATGTTTAAATGGAAGCAGACATTGATCTTGATATAGATTTTATGGATTTATTGCTATCTGAAGGTACTAGTGTCCTAGTGCTACTATATACAAGAATTAGTATTGGAAATCCATGGGATAGGTTTGACTTGCCGGCATGAGATATTAGAGAGAACACTGGAAGGCTTTGAATCAAGGGAAGGATAAGCTGCTTCCTACTGTACCTGAGAATGTTTCACCAATTCAGCACTTGTTTACTGTCAAAGAGGAAACATACTGTTACCAGTTCTATGGCAAGCCTTCTGTGTAATTTGTAAGGAAGCAAACTTAACTTTTTCATCTGTTTCCGTATTTCATATCTGGACTGAATTTTTTCCCTTAAAGCCAAAATTTCAGAGTAAAGCAAACATACACACACACACAAACGGGGTGAGGGAAGGAAAATATTTCCCAGTATCATCGGTCTACCATACCCATAGTACATTTATGGGAAAATTACCCTAGCATTACCAGTTTTTTGCCTGTCTTGCTAAAATTAATTTAAAAGATGAGAATTTTGTATTTTTGCCTCAAATTTACAGTAATATAAATGAAAAAAGTACAGGTAAATACACAACAGAGCCTCTTAACTCAGAGAAAGATGTTCACTTTGCTTAAGCAAACTTGCTACCTGTACATTAAATACATAATGTTTGGAGTGTTTGTCATTCAGTTTGCGACAAATCAAAGGAGAAGAAAAGTCCTCCAAGGAAGGGAAAATAAAGCCTCAAGTTATGATATTATCGGTAGTAAAATTTAACATGTAAAGTACAAAAACAATCATAGCTGACGTTAGATCATATTGTGACTCTTCAGGTTCAGCGTGGGTGGAGTGCATTATTTTGGTTATAATGTTCTTGTCTACGTTTTTATCAGAATACACATAAACATACTATAATTTGCCTCCCAGGAGTTATAATCAGCTCATCTTTTGCGTGAGATATGCCATTTTTTTCTTAGAACATTGGCCCTCAAGTCACATTTGTTAACTTCTCATTCTATCGCAGAGTCTTCAGAATAGAGTGTGCCATGAGTTGGATTTCCATTTGGATTTCTTCCGGAGACTTCCTTTGAAAGCAGCACGTGAAATAACGAAATTGGCATGGGCCGGTTTAACTCTGTGGTTAGCTGCGTTGTTTTCTGTCGATGACAGTGTAAGGGATCGTCGAAAATGTAGTCTACAATGTTGATTTTTATGCAGATTTGTAGTGTATATAATTTAGCATTTTTAAAGTTATATTCTAAATCTTCATACATTTCAATAAACATCTCGTGTAGCTTATGGCAGATAATTGATAACAAGAGAGGAGTGAAAATAAAGAAGCAGAAATAATAGTACTCATTTACTATCTAACACACAATAGCCACCTTGGATTCTTTTATAGAAACTGTAGTTTTCTGGAAAAAGACAGTAGTGGATTTAACTGTGCAAAGAGCCAGCAAGTAGAAACAGGATAGAGGTATTCCAGGACAGAGAGGGTGTGCATGGAAACCATATTGGAACCATGGGTGGGGTGTTCTTGGGAGGTCGAGGAAAGTAAAGTCAAAGAAGGAATCAAAACTCAGATCAAGGGCAGCGCCTGTGGCTCAGTGAGTAGGGCACCAGCCCCATATACTGAGGGTGGTGGGTTCGAACCCAGCCCCATCCAAACTGCAACAACAACAACAATGAAAAATAGCCAGGCATTGCGGTGGGTGCCTAGTAGTCCCAGCTACTTCGGAGGCGGAAGCAAGAAAACCTTCTAAGCCCAAGAGGTGGAGGTTGCTGTGAGCTGTGATGCCACAGCACTCTACTGAGGGCAACAAAGTGAAACTCTGTCTCTTGAAAAAAAACAAAAAACAAAGAACTCAGATCGAGTAAGGTTTAAAGGCATATAAGGAATTTATATTTTATAAATATAATAAAATATATTATTACAGTGTGAATGTAAATTATTGGAGAACTGGTGCAGGGAGGTATAAAATCATTATTTACATGTCTTGTTATAAGCCATAGAGAATGGACTGTAGTGGGTGAAATGGGGTACATATATTAGTTAAGTGTCTTATGAACTATTTTGGTTTGTAACATAGTGAAATAGGAAATTACATTCATTAATATAACAAATATTGATTATACGTATAATCAGCTATGCTGATGACTCATACTTCTAGGGTGATACAGTCTTGCAAATTTCCTGAAGAGAATATTTTAATGTATTCTACAAGCTTATTTTTAAAGCAAATGTGACCAAGACAGGTGATGGCATATATATTTTCCTGACTGTCATTTTAAAAGGAAGTTAATGGAAAAATTGTGTAAAGAAGGCAAAAGTTTGAAAAGTTAACCATGAATGACATTCAGATTATCTTTCTGTTACTTTAAGCAACAATTTAGCATTTACTAAATTTTATATATGGTGAGGTATTCAAGTGATAATGCTGACTAGGTGTTAAGAATCTGATTCCTACTCACAGAGCTGCTGTTACATGTGATTTGAGGATAAAGTAATCATTCAGGACATTTAAAACTCAAATGATCACCACTGTAAGTGTAAATAGTACAGACAGAACCAAGGAGTATTATTAACTATATTATCCTATGTCATTTAGAAAAAGTCTTAGCCATTAATACAATTTAATAAAAACTATATACATTTTAGAGCTGACAACACTCTGCATTGCCCAGGCTGACCTTGATTTCTTGGGTTCAGCCAATCTTCCTGCCTCAAACTCCCAGGTAGCTGGAACTGCAGAAATGGAAAAAATGGGCACAGCATAAACTTTAAAAAAATATTTTGCAACTTCCACTTCTGGAAGATGAAGTAGACACACTTTACCTTATCCCTTCCACTAAGTGTAACTAATAACCCTGGCCATTCTGTATGAAACACAAATAAATAAGAAGACTCTGAACGGTTAGAGAAAAGGTTGACTGACTAGGAACCTGGGGACCCCCAAAAAGAGGTTGGATTTTCTTCATGTTCCATATATTCCAGCTTAAGAAGCTGGCAACTCTCAAAAGCCAGTGGGTAAAAACCAAAAAAATTGCTAACGAAATTATGCTCTCTCTAGTCAAAGGGCCAGAAAGGGGCAGCCTAGCAAGATGGGAAACTTTTAGGCAATAATCGATACACTTGGGGAAATTCACTGAACCAGTTTGAGTAATGAAGAGCAGATACACAAAAACTCATATATATGTGTGTTCGTATACCTATATACATTGAGGTCTCAACATCTGCAATGGATACAACTTCTATACAATAAAATAACCAAATTATAGTTAATCTCCTTTTGAATTTGCAAGATGGTCCTATTATAGAGGAAATGACCTAATCAAGGTCCCTCATAGCTTTAAGTGTTCCTGTTCAGATTACTATTCAAGGCCAGGCACGGGAGGCTTAGGCAAGAAGATGGCTTGAGCCCAGGGATTTGAGGTTGCTGTAAACTATGATACCATGGCACTACATCTAGGGTACGAGGTAAGACCATCTAAAATCTTGGGCGGCTCCTATGGCTCAGTGAGTAGTGCGCTGGGCCCATATACTAGGGTGGCAGGTTCAAACCTAGTCCTGGCCAAACTGCAACAAAAAAATAGCCGGGCATTGTGGCGGGCGCCTGCGGTTCCAGCTACTTTGGAGGCTGAGGCAAGAGAATCACCTAAGCCCAAGAGCTGGAGGTTGCTGTGAGCTGTGACGTAGTGACAAAGGGTGACAAAATGAGATTCTGTATCTAAAAAAATATATATTAATAAATAAAAATCTTATTTGATTATGGATCAGGTACTCCTTTTCCTCTTGAAAGAAATGTAAGAACATAATAACAGTAGCCTAACCATCTCAAACGTAGGTAGAGAATCTTTTCAAATGTAGACGTAGTAAATTTCAAACAAATAATAAAGCAAGGTTATAGTGATTTATAAGACTAACTAAATTTTCTAGATCTTTGCAATAAATATACAAGAATCATTTTCAAAATAAATGCTTTAATTTTTTTTTGAGACAGAGCCTCCAGCTGTTGCTTTGGGTAAGGTGCTGTGGCATCACAGCTCACAGCAGCCTGCAATTCCGGGGTTTAAGCGATTCTCTTGCCTCAGCCTCCCATGTAGCTGGGACCACAATGTCCAGATATTTTTTGGTTGTAGTTGTCACTGTTTGCCTGGCCCAGGATGAATTCAAACCCTCCAGCTCTGGTGTATGTGGCTAGCGCCCTAGCCACTTGAGCTACAGGCGCTGAGCCATAAATGCTTTAATTTGTAGTTTTAAATGATCATGACTTTTTACAAAGATTGTCATGTATTAATGTAATAATGAAATCAAAGCCCTTCTTGGCAAAATCCTGGCTTCCCCAAAATAGGTTTTCTATATGTAGTTTAATTTCATTATGGAATTGAAGTATATGTCATATTACCAACCTTTAATCTTACATAATTAAAGTGAGACGTTTCATTCACTTACTAAAATCACATTATGGGATAGGTTTTCATTCTTTGCAAACAATTCTTCAATTCAGTTTGCTCTTTATTACCGTAAGACCTAAAAGGGAGAACATGAAAAGACAAAAGTCTAAAATTAAAAGAATTATTGGGACAAGTAATTCTTTTTTTTTTTTTTTTTTTTTTTTTGCTATTTTTGGCTGGGCTTGAACCTGCTACCTCCAGCATATGGGGTCAGCACCCTACTCCTTTGAGCCACAGGCGCTGCCCGGGACAAGTAATTCTTAAAATTCACTTTTGTAACTCTGGTTTTCTTTGCTCCTCTTCACCGAGTGTTGTTACCTCTTCCCCAGGACTTCTGGAGCTCCATATAATTTCTTCTAAACAATTTGTGTTCCTCTAAAGAATGTCTTTTCTAGGTTACCTTATTTTGATTGTTTACTATTGTTTCTGTTTTTAATTTCTATACAGAGAGGGGATTGAGAGAGAGATTATGAAAGAAAACCAAACCAAACCTAGAATATTAAAATTATAATATGTCATTTAATTTCAAGAAACCATTTTATTTACCCCTTGTCTTCCCTAAGTTAGGGGATTTTAAAATCCATTTTACAGATAAGGCAATAGAAGCTAAGAGATCTTAAAATGTTTTCCAAAGAATAAAGTGTGACACATTAAAAGCACTTAAATGATAGTCGAATCATTTAATAAAATGATCGATATTTATTTAAATCATCGATATATGAAGAAGTGTACTAACAAATACTCAAGTGGGGATTGTAATTTAGACTTCTCTCTTTTAATGCTTACACTACCACTGACTGTATTGTTGATTATGTTAAATATTTTAAAAAATCATAAAGCTCTTACATTCTATTCCGATTCAAAGATTGTCATTTCTTATTACAATTGTAAATTGTTTCTTTTTTCTTCCAAACTATGTGTTATTTAATGATATGGCAAGGAGAAAAGTTATAACCCTGTGGGAACTGGGAAGCCATTCACTTAAACTATTCTATTTAGTGACTTAAATTTATGATACTCAATCCTCACCTTTCCTCTAAATATCGTATTTGCATTCTTGTAGAAATTATATATTTTTAAAACAAATATGAGATGTTTGCTATTTCTATACCTTCCTACAACCCTTTCGCATGAGCCTTTTAGCTTAAAGTCATATCACTCTTATAAAACATTATTTTTGTTGGATAACTTCTACATTTTACACTTAGGAACAGGTGTCAACTCTGACATCTGGAACATCCATCAGAAAAGAATGTCCCTGAGGCACATAAACCAGGGGATAGCAATACACATCCACACAATGACATTTCAGAAAGATAAGTGCCCTCATATCAGGGCACCGAATAAGAAAAATAGAAGGCATGAGCGAAGAGCTCGTGACACGAAATGGAATACATATGTAGACAGTGACCACCATACGCAGGGGTTAGGGCCTGATTCCATGGTGAAACTGAAGTCCATTTTAAAGAGAAAGATTTAACATTTAACAGCTAAGCACATAAAAAGGAATTCGTAGCAGAGAAACCTACAGGATTGGACTGACCTTTCTCAGAGATATCTTTTACAGATTTTCCTTCTGGCTGTCTCTTTTCTTCCTGCTCTACCCTAGACCTTTTTCAGTAGGGAGCTTTTTCTGTATTTCCTCGTGTATAACCCCCATTTCATTCTCCTTAGTTTAATAAATCAGCTTCCACTGTAGAAAAACTTTAAGATGATATTTCTGCCCTGGTGTGTGAAGACTTGGGGACTTCCAGATTCCTCTATATTTTATGCGACTCGTTCTCTCAGGAGGTTGATTCAAATTATGATGGTGGGGAGAGGAAACCTGAACAGCACCCATAGCTGATTTACATGAAATTACTCAAAAAAGTTTTTCTTTTTTTTTGTCATTTCTTCTTCATTTCATTCCATCTGTGTGGAAGTATAAGGGGAGCCTTTTGCTAACTGAGCCCCAAAGTTACAGCATAAGAAGAAAACCACAAATCTGGCATTTGAGAACACTATGAATGATAAAGAGTTTCATTATTATAATAAATTTGATTAGTACCGATAGAAGAATAGATTAAATGACTACAATATAAATGTCAAATCTATACCTCTGGCCCCCTGACTTACAATATATCATTTAATTTAATTTCTTAATTAGAATCTTTATTTGTATGACTACTGATTTAGTTCCACAGAGCAAAAATTTTGAGAATTTATAAACCTTATCATTCTAATACTAATTTTTTCTTCTTTTTTTTAGAGACAGAGTCTCACTTTATTGCCCTCAGTAGAGTGCCGTGGCATCACACAGCTCACAGCAACCTCCAACTCCTGGGCCTAGGCGATTCTCCTGCCTCAGCCTCCCCAGCAGCTGGGACTACAGGCGCCCACCACAATGCCTGGCTATTTTTCTGTTTCGCAGTTCGGCCGAGGCCGGGTTTGAACCTGCCACCCTCAGTATATGGGGCCGGCGCCCTACTCACTGAGCCTCAGGTGCCGCCCAGGTACTTCTCATCTAATACTTAAATCCAGCAATTTCTTTCTTTCTTTATTTTTCTTGTAGAGACAGAGGCTCACTTTATCGCCCACGGTAGAGTGCGTGAGGTCACAGCTCACAGCAACCTCCAACTCCTGGGCTTAGGCGATTCTCTAGCCTCAACCTCCCGAGTAACTGGGACTACAGGCACCGTCAGGACGTCTGGCTATTTTTTTCTAATACTAAATTTCAATCAAGTTTTATTTTACTACCGTAGAGTTAAAGGATACAGGTTTTGGAGAAGGTTACAGGAATATATCTTGCTTGAGAAGTTCAATGACCAGGGTTTCTGCGCTCCCCAGCTCCGTCCTGCACGTGTGCACTGAGATGGGGGCAGACTTCTCTCTCCATCCAGGGGGAGGACTCTGGTGCAAATGACATGGATGGTTGTGCACTGTCAGCAAGATCTGCTTTCAGGATTCATTAAGCTTTGAATCTTTAATCATTGCATGATAGGTGAGCCAATAATGACTAAGTCTCGCCTATATGTGTGACCTGAGGCAAACAAACCAAAAAACATCACCTGCACCCAGGGCCTGAGTAATAGATTCAGCTGCCATGTACAAGCTCTGTCCCAGTCACAGTCTGGTGCACCTAATGATTACCACCTGATGCTGGAAGACTGGGTGTGAAGCTTTACTGAACACGCTTTCTTGCACACGCTGCTGAAGTCAGGGGCCCAGAAGTATAGATTAAAATCAAGATTCCGATGGCACCTGTGGCTCAAAGTGGTAGGGCGCTGGCCCCATATGCTGGAGGTGGTGGGTTCAAATCCAGCATGGGCAAAAACTGCAAAAAAAAAAAAAAAAAAAAAATCAAGATTCCTCATTAGATGGCATCTTGTATTTTACCATTCCTCCTCATCCCATCCTGAGGCATTTTGAGTACAGAATGGGAATCAGGGGGAGATGAATGGGAAAGATGAATGTCTTCTGTCATTTGCTTCCTTGTATTGTGAGTTACCTTGTGTTGGGTTTTGTTTGTTTGCTTCTTTCTTCTCTTTAGTTTTTCAGCCTGTCTGTTTCTAAATACACAAGTGAAGTAGCATACGTTGGTGCCTTAGGGGGAATCAACAAGTACTCTAAATTCCTCTAACTCAAAATAAGTCGTCTAAAAGGTTTCTACAGTACTTACTCTCCTTCTGTTTCTCTCTGTCTCTCTCTCACACACAAATTCACTGCAACACATTTTCTTACATTTTTATATCGAATCACCTGAAGACAAAAGCGGAAATACATATAAACATTTTTATTTCTTCCTGGGGTATCCTCCTATTCTTTTTTGCATTCTTATTCTTTTGAGGAAGAAATAATGTGGATAATGTAGTAACTGGACCTGGAACCAAATCAAAAGTTTTCTCTGTTAGGCAAGTTTTCTATTATTGTGTAAATATCATAGATTCATGTTTACATTTAGATAAAAAGATTCTGTTACTCTGTGGAGTTAAAACATATAAAACGCTCTGGTAGTGCTTGTCTTGTGTGACAATGTGTCTGTTATCTGTGATATAATATTTCCAGTAGAAACGACTGGGGAAAATGCAAGAAAATCAAAACCCTACATGTCAGATTTTGGTCTTGCTAAAAGAAATTTTTCCTCACAGAAACGGAATGTCAAATATCTAATTTACGGAATATCATTTACACATTAGGCAGAAAATAATGGGCCAACACGATTGAATATCATGTTAATTGCATGAAGATCAGAACTCAATACTCAATATAGGTCTTTTTGTCTGTTTCTGTTTCATGATGAACACCCAAAATTACCCATTAGTCATCTTCAGATAAATATGTTTAACTAAGCTACGGATGATTCAGTAAATATCTACCCAAATACACAAAATGTGCCCCACCAGTGGAATGACTTTTGTTAACAGATTGAATTGTTCCATTGTTTAAATGCAAAACATAATGTTTTGAACAAGTTTTAAAGAACAATCCATGTTTTATATATACCTAACTGCTTATTACAATTGTGTTTTAGTTAATGCCTGATAAATGTTTTATTACTTTCTAATCAGTTCTCTATCAATAAATACATTTTTCTCTTGACATTCAAACATGATTCTCTCAAACCCCTCCCTACCCTCCCCACATCAAACAGTGGAGAGAGGGGATTAAAAACAATGCTCTCTTAAGAAAACATTTACAATCACTAAATTTGGAAGAGAAAGAACTAAAGTAATTTTAATTTGTTAATTCAACGGAAAGAACAGGTCATAATTTTAATGTGTATTCTGAGATCCAAGTTTCTCGGGCTTCTTTGAAATGAGTAGAGGAGAGATAATTGAGATTGGGGATTAGAGTGTGCAAGAAGTGCTCATGTAAAAAATATACTGCCTCTGAGATCGTAGAAGGATTTCATAGAACTGAAACATTGTGAGAAATACAGGATGATAAGAGCAAGTTAGTTGTATTCCCAGTGTGGAATAATTGTGATTAAATACAGTTTTATTATCTCTTAATAAAGTTTTAACTTCTCTTATAGGGCATAGGTTTAAAGTTAATCTGAAGTAAATTCTTCACCTTAGAAAAAGTTGAATTCATTTTTTTGTGAAAGATGATTGTATTCACTAGCAACAATCCAACCATTGCTTTACCCTCTGCAGAAAGCATGGCCATCAGCAAACAGCTTTATTTGCTTTTTGATTTTGATTAAATTCACACAAGGGCATTGGGTGAAAATTGATTCTTGTTTCCTTTTTGTTAAACTGATAATCTTCCAAATCTTCTATACAGGGACTGAATGTATGATTTCCTTCATGTGTGAAAAACATCCCTTGCAGCAGTCTCTTAGGATAACGTAGTAACTGCACCTGGATTTTGCTCAATGAAACAACAAAAAATTGTTCTTGACATAACTTTGCTGTGACTCTTCATATTATTGACACTCATTGTATAATTGCAATAAATTAAATACATTTGGGGAAATTCCAAATTACCAACTTTTTGAGGGCTATAAGCCATCTTTCTAATTTGTCATTATTAATTTCTACTTTATTTTCGGACTTAATGGTATTTACTTTTAAATACATAACCTATGTATATACAAACAAAATAATAGAAAATGCAAAACCACTTCAGTCTGCATCGACCCTAACAGTATTAGTGGAAATGAGCCCAGGGAAAGAGTTCTAGCTAACGAACGAGGTACATGTATCCAGCACACAAACAGACTTCCTTTTTGGAGAGAATAACAAGATGGCCGGGCTCTGTCTGCCATTGCGAATGACCTAGTAAGGAAACTTTCATCCATATCTCTGAAAAGTTGTTTAAAGGATGATGTCAGCTAATCAAGCGGTCCATTTCAGAATTTCAAAACTTGTTAGAATGAGAAAAAAAGAGGAGAATTTAGTTAAGATTATGTCTAGCAGATATGGTGGAGTAGCCAGCTCAGCTAATGTCAGAGAGCACAGAGGCTCCCAAACTATGGCGTGTCCTGGGTTGACAGGCTTCTGGGTCGTGGCCTTTCTGCCAAGCCTGGTTATCCAAGGCTTCCTTTCTGTTCCATGACGTGCCCTTCCAGGATTATCTCTTTTCTGCATAGTCAGTCAACATAGCTTCTGACATTTTCCACTAAGAATCTCACTTAGACGGTACCTCACCTTCTTATGTGTCAGAATTAACCCGTGATAGATTAGGCTTGATTTGAGTAGATACATACTGAAGCAAAGTATATTTCTAGGATTAGTAGCCACTAAAGAAGAAATGGAGTTAACATTACTTGTATAAACGTACGTGATAGGTATTTACTTTGAAACTTAAAATTCCTGGCATTTGATTAATATGTTTTTGACATTTACTGGTAATTTTGTGCAGTTCAATCTAATAAAGGCAATATCTTAATGAGTTAATAAAACATTCTATGACACTTTTTTCTTAGGAATAATAGACTAACATTTCCCCCACCATCCTAATGGGGATTCCCCACCTCCTCTCCAGAATCTACTGAATTACCTCTACTGTGATTACCTCTAAAGTGTAAGAATGTTAGGTGAGCTCCAGATGGAGGCTTTCTGGATGGTAAAGGAGATAAACTTAGGCTGTGAATTATTTAAAATAAGTGTGACGTAGTTTATTTTGACGAGAACCATGCAAGCATATATAACTCACACACAAAATACACTTTCTTATGAGATAATTCCTTTGAGAATATGACCTTCGCCAGCATATCGTCTCTATAAAGGAACTACTGGAAATATCTGATAGAAAAAGTAGACTATTATACATTTTCTAGCAAACTCTGATACCTTTTCTAGCAAACTCAGAACAAAATACCTAGAAAGTAATGATTATTAATATTCAAAATCACAATATCTGATATTGACTAGGTACCTGCTATCCTAAGTGTGTTATATTCTTTATATGAAGAACATCACCTAATCTTCATGAAGCCTATCAGAAACATATTATATCATTACCTTCATTTGACAGATAAATATTAATTCTTATAAAGGATGAACAACCTGTTAAACTTTACAGTTTAACAGGCCAGAGAGTAACCAATTTCTGTTTTACTCTAAAACTCATGATTACAAATATTGTGTTGTAAATTTAGCTGGCTACCTAGATATTACTGCTAATTACCAGATAAAAGGCAACTGTATGAACTACATGAAATGCTGAATGGAATTGAAACCCTTATGTGTTATTTTACTCCTTTGGCTGTGGTGGTTATTTCTGACAGTAAAGCTATCGTATCATCCTAGGCCCCTTCACTTTTTTCTATACTATGCCTTTTCTTTTGCTAGGAGGACAAACACTGTCTAACCTAGTCTTCTCGAAACTGACCTTGACAGGCTACAATAGCCGTGCCATAGTGCCAGTATCTCTGCTAAATGTGGGCAAAACTACCTGTGTATTTATTCTTATTGCTAAAGTACGTGCTTCACTCTTGAGAGAGAGAGAAGGATGGGGGAAGAGAGAGTGAGGAGAAAGCTTGTATTACATTAACCACTATTTTATTTTCCAAGTGATGGCAATATATTAATTGCTTTGTAGTTCCTAAGTCTCTGATTTCCTCACTCCAGGCCACACAGTCCAACATGATACCAAACCATTCCATTTAGTCCTTTATTAGCTAAGCCGATCACTGGCCACCTTGAAACAAACCAGTTCACAACCAAGTTACATTTGTTACCTTCTAGCCTAGAGTACTGGTGGATTCTGAACAGTTCAGCAAAGTGTGGCCCATGAAAGGTCAAGGGAAAGTATCTTAAGACAATTTGAGTAGCTTTCTCTTTACATAGCTTTTCTACCAACTCCTAAGGAGATCCAGTATCCAAAGTTTCTATTTATGTCCCTAACTTCGAAATCCAAGATTATAGCCACAAAACAGTAGGCATTTGTCTTGATAATGTTTATATTTGCTTGGTAGATCAATTATTCTCAAAAATATTTTAACCAAATACTTTTAAAGATACAGACATATAATCATTAGCATTATCATGTATAGAATATCACTTCTAATGAAGAATTGTGGTGAAAATTCAGTTGCTTTCATACTAAACTATGTCCTTTAGGAAATTCTGAACCTGTGTTAGATCTTTGTTGAGGCAAGAGAAAAGGTGGAAGAGTACAAAGGAAGAATGTTACAATGTACCATTAAATTAGATTTCCTTCCTATTATTCACCTGGGTGTTACAATACAATATGAGCTTTGAAAAAATATTTTAAGACAGGTTTCCAGGATACAGAATGACAATCTATTTTGATGCAAATTAGTGCTATCATTCATTAGCTGCTCAAAGTGTCTCCAGAAATAAAAATATTCTCCTGTAGGATTATTGTTTTGGTATTATCCTAATTTCCTTCTTTGTGTTTAAGAAGAATTGAGGGTGAATAATAATGAAATCATACTGTGCACAATTCAAGAGGCTGCTTAGAAACTTATTCTACTTCCTACCATCAGTAAGAATCAATTTCACATAATTTTTATCACCCCTGCTTGAGGCATAAACCTTTTACTTTCTATGTCATACTTACTAAGTGTGTATGTGTACCTGAATAGGCTCTGGGTATGGTTGTGTATGGGAGAGAGTGAGAACAAAGAATCAAATAAAAAGACAGAGAGAAAAGGCTAATTGGATTTGCTTCTATGTTTCAGCAGCCTTCATTCTGAAATAATGCTTGAGATTTAGGATAGAGTAATTATGCCAGAAAATAAATTCATTCCTTCACTCAACAAATATTCATCGAAGGCTTACAACATAACAGGTATTTGGGTTGGTACATAAGTGAAAAAAAAAATAGTCAAAACAAATTTCTGCTCCCATGAAATGTATCCACTTGTAGACAGACTGTAAGTAATAACCAGTAAAATATGCACACATAAGTATGCTATAGTTATATAAGTCCTGACAGTAGTGAGGGTAGAGTAGTAGTGGCAGGCCTAATTGAAAAAGTAACACTGGGAGAACACATATTGTAGGTGAGTGGGTTAGCCTTTTAGATGTTAGCAAAGATACATCCAACAGAAACGATGTTTATAACAAATTCCCTAAAACAGGGGTGGGCACAGTACATGCAAAAACAAAAAAAAGAAGCAAACAAGAAAAACATGAGTGTCAGATTGGCTGTGGGGAAGCAAATCAAGATGAAATGTAAGACATCAGGAAGAAGGTAAACAAAGGAAGCAAATTTCACCATCTGTTACAATTCATTTAGATCTTATTTTTTAAATGAAAGTATGTCATTAACATATTCTGAAAATAAAAATCTATAGAACTTTTCACTAATGTTTTTAAAGTAGTGGTCTCTTTGATACATTTAGAAAATGACAGACGGGTCTACTTAGGCGAGACTATGGCTGTAAATCAGATGAAAGAGGAGGGCCGCGTGGACCATGTTGATAGCAATGGCTATGGTAAAAAGTGATCAGTTTCTGGAAATATTCTGAAAATAGAAATAATATCCAGGTTTTCCTGATGTACGAGTACAACAGAAGTTTTTGAGAGGACTCCTAGGCTATATAAAGGTCGAGTTTTCATCAAGTCAGATTACAAAGATTGTAGGAGGGAGGTAAATGTGAGGAGAAAGTTCAGAACTCCATTTTTGGAGAAAATAAGTTTGAAACGTCTATTAGACATGTAAGTGGAGATATCCGCTGGACACTTAGGCATGTGAGCCTGCAGAGAGGTGAAGGATAGATGCAATAACAGGGGGATTAAGTGTAGAGAGTTGAGAGAAGAGGATGAATTACTGAGTTTTAGGGCAAAGAGGAGAGAAAGATAATGAACCAATATCCAGAAAGGAAAAAGAAACCACTCCAGTATCTTTGAATAGAGATATAACATGGAGGATGATTTTTAGATGTGAATGGGTAGAGGAACAATAACAAGAGAAGGCACTATTTTTCTTTTCTTTTTTTTTCTTTTTTTTTTTTTTTTTTTTGCAGTTTTTTTTTTTTTTTTGGCCAGGGCTGGGTTTGAACCCGCCACCTCCAGCATATGGGGCCAGCACCCTAATCCTTTGAGCCACTATTTTTCAAAGGTTAGATATTACAGAAAGATGTTAAGCCGAAGCATGTATGAGTCCACAGTAATCTCTGCAGTTGCTTCAGATGTTCCTGTCATTGGCTGCACATTGTCCCTTCAGGAGCCCACTGTCAGTCACAACAACAAAGGTCACTGCCAGATACCCACAAATATTGCAAAAGCCTGCAATAAGCTTCAGTGATCCACAATCCCCCTTTGCCACCACTAACTTGGCTGTATTTGGAGCCCTGGTTACAAGAACTTGGACCACTTGTGCTTTTGCAAGAGCCCATGGTCACTCAGTGGATGCTGCCTGGAAAGAATGAATTCTGCCTGCCAACAGCTGTCTCATTGGGAGCAAGTCTCTTCTCCAGTACCAGAAGACAAGCGGAACCTAGTTTTCAATCCAGTATTTGAAATTAAATTCACAGTTAGTACCCTGATTGTACAAAGGGGAATATAAGAGAGAAAGATATCAGTAAGTTGGGCAAGTTGCAACAAATACTGTCTTGTTACATCCACCTTTGATTACTCAGCATTCACACACTCTTCATTATTCAAACTTCTGACAAGTGACAATAAGGCAGAGCCATATTCTACTAACACAATGTGACTATTTCTTACATAAATGATGACACGTTCATTCTTTCCTTTAAATGTATAAAAAACAATGTTATTCACTGTAACCACTTTGGGGGAATGTTAATATAACATTAATTCCTCTTCTATTTCACTCACAATATTATCCCTAATATTATTTCTTTAAAATACTTTAAAAAATTGAATAGAGAAAAAAACGGTGTGTGTGTAAAGTTACAAAATAGGCAAGGAAAAGTATGCATGGCTACTTCCATCTGGTTTCTGTAATTGGTTACAGATGATGTTTGATGTTTATGATTTCCTTTTTCCACTATCCATTACATGGTTCCTTTTAGCCTAAGCTGGCCAGAGTTTTCCCTCAGAGGATGGCTTAAAACCTAAACCTTTGTTTGTCATGGATTAATCTCTAAGTAATCCTTCTTTATCATTTTACGAATAATCTCCAATGGACTCATACCATTGAATATTGAAATACTAACAGAGAGCACCAATAATCCCTTGGGCCCCTATACACAGAACCTACTCTTCCTTCATATGAGGTATCTTTCACAACAGAGTCGAGCACTCCTTCTTTGCCTGAGGAGACTTCTTTGCACAAGGAGCCCTAAATGGCTATATGGCTATCATAATTTCTAGTTCCAAAAATAATTTTTTTGTGTCTTATGAAAATTATTTCTCCCATTTGAACTAAGTCTTTTAGTTAGGAAAGAAAAAATATTTCAGGACAGGAAGCAAAAATTTTTGAATTGAGATATAAAGTTTATAAGAGAGAGGACATTCTTACTTCCATCCTGTTAATTCCTGAATCTATATGCCCTGGCAATGGAAGCTTTTAGGTTCATAGTTCAGACTAAATTTTTCATGACAGTGTCTATGTATCCGAGATTTTGTCTTTCAGCTCTTAGTGAGTCTTCAGCGAGTTATTCCATTGTTCTGTTTTTCTACAAAGCCACCTTGCCTGTAGTAGGGTACATTATAAGAGAAGTGAAAACTTTGAGTGTGAGCACACTACCACTTTTTAAATTTTCATTTTTACTAATGAGTTTCATAGTCATAAAAATCATTATCTGGAATAACATGGTGGAAAATAAGGCTCTCAGTAAGTCCATAGATGGCAGTGCTACCAAAAATAAAGCAGAAAGGAAAAGGAAAACTTCAAGTGGAATAAAGATCCATTCCTCTAAGGATGAATTGCTGCCCTTTCATGATAGAAGTGTACAGTAAGGTTGCCCCACCTCCAGATGAACAGATGGTCACTGAGATTCAGGTGCCAGACTTAGAATTTAGCTTTAGCCTTTGCTAGTGGCAAGTTATGTGCTCGATAGTGGAGATTGTCAAAGAAGTCTTGATGAATGGCTTTATGTATCCTTGAACTCAATCATAGCCTCCTTTTATAAAACCATGGTCATGATGTACATGAATCCATTGTGCAAGCACTGAGGTTACTGTGGAAAGAAAGACCAACCACCAGCTGCAGAATGGATCACTGTCTCAACCTCCAGGGTCACCTTTGTAATGGGTGTCCTTCTGAGAGTGAAAACATGGAAATATAGATATCTTTATATACCATTCCCCTTCTAATAAGCTTGTTCTCCTGGTTCATTTGGGCTGCTAGAATACAAATACCCTAAAGTGGGTAGGTTATCAATAGTAAGGATTTATCTCTCACAGTTCTAGAGACTGAGAAGTTCAAGATCATGATTCTAGCAGTGTCCAGTAAGCCTTCCAGCTGCTTCCTCACATAGTATAGGGACTAACTAGGTCTTTGGGGTATCTCTTATAAGGGCACTAATCCCAATCCTGACAGCTCCACCTTTATGAGCTAACCTCTTCCCAAAGACCAAACCTTACATTAGCATCAGAATTTCAACATATGAGTTTTGAAGGAATACAAATATTCAGGCCATAGTTCTTCCCTCTTGTTTTTTAAGCTCCTTCCCCTCCCCATCTATCCAGATAATAGAAATACAGAAGAATGTAGTTTTTGAAAATAGTTTTTATTTATTCCACAAATAATCATTTATTACTTTGCCTGAAATTCTCCTCTTTTCATGGTATTATGGTAAGCAACACAACGTAACAGAGGGTAAATAAAACTGAGCGAAAGGAACCTTGCTCTCAAGGAGCTTATAGTTTAGTAGGGAATACAGCAATCCAATAACTGCACAGACATATAATTCAAACTCTCCTAAGTCCTATGAAGAAATGCTCATGGAGTTAAAGAAGCATGCAGCATACCTGATATAGGTGGACAGTGACCGTTTTTGCCAAAGTGATACTTAAGAAGAGGAATAAAGTTGTGTTCTGTAGGAGCTAGTTAGGAGAAAAAAATTAGAGAAGGGGAAGAATATTTTTTCAGAAAGAGGCCATGTACACAGGTGTGACGTATCTCTTCAAGTGTATGGAATAAGGGAAAGGGAGGTTTGAGAGAATGCTTAAGATGTGAGTTGCTGGAACTAGCTTATGGAGCACTTTAAAGTTTACATGAAGAAATGGGAGTGTCAAAGAACACAGCAGAGGGAAACTTTTAAAGAAGTAAAAGAGAGAGATGATCAGATTTAAACACATACCCTGGTTTTAATAAAAAGCACATGTCAGAAGATGATAAGAAAGGAATAAGCCACAATTTATTAATCCATTCATGGGTCTATGGGCACTTGGGCTTCTTCCATGACTTAGCAGTTATGAATTGGGCTGCAATAAACATTCTGGTACAAATATCTTTGTTATAATGTGATTTTTGGTCTTCTGGATATATACCTAGAAAAGTATCTCAACAATGGAAGTAAAAGTATCCAATGTACTCAGCCTTACTATGAAACCAATTTATAGCTTTCATATGAAAGCTGTAATCCAATTATAGCTCAAGTAAAAGGGGAAAGAGGAGAGGAAGGGAAGGGGATGGGAGAGGATGAGTGAAGGGAGAGTAATTTGTGAACTACACCTACGGTGCATCTTTCAAGGGTACATGTGAAAATTACTAAGTGTAGAATATAAATGTCAACACAATAACTAAGAAGATGCCATGAAGGCTATATGAACCAGTTTGATGAAAATATTTCAAATTGTATATAAAACCTGTACATTGTGCCCCATGATTGCATTAATGTACACAGCTATGATTTAATAAAAAAAAAAGAAAGAAAGAAAAAAATAAGCGATAGCATCACCATGAAGGCTATAATTTTGCCATATTTTAGGCTAAATGGACTTTGGAGTATTGGCTTTGGAAGTTAATCGCCACTTACAGTGGATGTGTGGAAAACATAGTTCTTCATTTATCTCACAACCCAGGTGTATAGGAACCTCTATTTCTGCAATGGTAGTAATCAGTCAATATACCTCTTCTTGACCCATTCAATATCTACACAGCAGACTGTATGAATATCCATGGTAAGCGGATGGACATGCTGAAATTGGCAGTGACAAGAAAGAACTCCAAAGGCACTGGCAGTGAGGAATCCCTATGTGATGGCAGGGTAGCTGAGAAAAGCATGGACTTTGGAGAAAAAATATGAAATTTAATCCCTTGTTATCTATGTGACCATTTACAAGTTGTTTAATCTCTTCAAATATTGAAAACCATAACATGATATATCATTTTGCTTGGCACATACATAATAACCTCTAGTACAAAGGGTCACTGCATGGATTAACACGAGATAATGAGTAAACAAACCTAGCATATTGTAGCTCATAGAAAGTAACCTGTAGAAGATTAATCCCTTTGCTAAAATAATCTGAATGTTCAGTGATAGCATTTTCAGGTCTGTTGTTATTATTCCATACAACAATATCATGAAAATTTATTATAATTCTTTGCCCATAATTATGTAATATTTTCATGCAATGCAACTGTATTGTTCAAACTATAAACAGAGCAAGGTAGAAATTAAATCTTCTCATTCTTCTAATTAAATCTAAAACATCTAGGATATGGGAATTATGCTGGACAAAAGCTCAATAAATACTGGTAATTTCATGCATCTGTTAAAATTGAAACTGCTTAATCTAGAATAAATTACTTTATTACTGTTAAATTTAGCAATCTTGAAATCATATGATTTTCTCTCTTATAATTCCCTCATTATCTTCCTTGTCAGAAAGAGAAAAAAAAAAAGAAAAAATTTAGAATTTTATAGATGTCATACCCTGTAGGAGGTAGAAGTCATACTCTATAGAAGGTATTCTATATACTCGTCCCAATTTTTCTTCTGTCTACTGAGATGTGTATTATTGTGGCTTTTTAGACTGGAGAAATTCAGAAGAAAAGTTCTCCTGGGATATAGTAAATAAAGGATGAGAATTACCCCTTAAGCAGAAGCCTTTATGTTTTGTTGTTGTTGTTGTTGTTGTCGTTGTTGTTGTTTTGTAGAGACAGAGTCTCACTTTATCGCCCTTGATAGAGTGCCATGGCATCACAGAGCTCACAGCAACCTCCAACTCCTGGGCTTAGGTGATTCTTTTGCCTTGGCCTCCTGAGTAGCTGGGACTACAGTCGCCAACCACAATGCCCGGCTATTTTTCTGTTTTGCAGTTCGGTCAAGGCCAGGTGTGAACCCACCACCTTTGGTATATGGGGCTGGCACCCTACTTGATGAGCCACAGGTGCCACCCCCAAAACCTTTCTTTATGTAATCAAATCCTCAATTGAACTCAATAACAAAGAGACACTCTATGCCATAAGAAGTAGATACAAGTTTTTACAATAAGAAAACATTGCTGTGGGAACAATGGCAGTGGGGCTCGCACCCCTGGGGATGTTATGAGGAGACACACCAAATCTCTCTGGGTGGCCGGGGGAAGCCAGGTGGCTTCTCCGGTGGCAGTCACTGGCAGAGTGGACCTGCACAGGCCCCGGGAGTGA
>CAUYRH010137779.1:0-15012 GCA_963574655.1 Perodicticus potto
ATGTGCTGGTTTCATATACAATCTGAAACATTTTCATCAAACTGTTTGACATAGCCATCATGTCATTTTCTTAGTTATTGTATGAAGACATTTGTATTCTGCATTTAGTAAGTTTTGTCTGAACCCATCTAAGATGCACCAGATCCATTGTTTTTAATACTTAACTCCCACACATGAGTGAAAGCAAATGAGATTTGTCTTTCTTTGCTTGGCTTACATCACTTAACATAATGTTCTCTAGTCCCATTTCATTCTTTTGGGGGGTTATATAATATCCATTGTGTATATATGTCACAATTTCTTTATCAGTTTATCTACTGATGGACACTTAAGCTGACTCCAAATCTTGGCTGTAGTGAATAGTACCACAACAAGCATTGGGGTGTATTTGTCTTTTTGCTATACTGATTTCCCTTCTTTTGGCTGTATTCCTAGCAGTGACATTGCTGGTTAATATGGTAGTTCTGTTTTCAGTTTTTTGTGGAAGTCCCATAGTTTTCTTCATAGTGATTGTACTAATTTACATTTCTACCAATGGTGTATAAGGATTCCCCCTGGCCAACAGGGGGTCCATTCAGTCAGCTGGTGTGTGTGTGTGTATCAGTGGGGGGAATTTAAGATTTTATTTTAGTTCACAGTTTTCTCAGGACAAATTGGGTAAAAGTGATTTCCTATCTGTTGACTTCTTTTAAAGATTTTTTTCCTTATCGTTGATTTTGTGAAGTGTAAATATGATACAGTGTAGTTTTTTATGGCAGTGTTCTTGCCTAACTTTCTGTAAGCTTCTGAATCTGAGGTTTAGTCTCTGATATTAATTAGGAAAATTTCTAAATTATTATTGCTTTATTATATAGTTGTCTTATGATATGCATTTTTAGAGCAGCATCTGTAGCTCAGTGAATAGGGCACTGGCTCCATATACTGAGGGTGGTGGGTTCAAACCTGGCCTGGCCAAACTGCAACAAAAAAATAGCCAAGCGTTATGGCGGGTGCCTGTTGTCCCAGGTACTTGGGAGGCTGAGGCAAGAGAATCGCCTAAGCCCAGGAGTTGGAGGTTGCTGTGAGCTGTGACACCATGGTACTTTACCAAGAGCGACAAACAAAAAAAGAAAACAAAACAAAGATACACATTTTTAGTAGCTTTTATTTAGTCCTGTTAAATCAGCTGAAAATTTGAGAGAGAATACCCCCCAGGTCCTCATATTAGATTTTCTCTTAGTTTTGAGATGTCATTAATTTTCTTTTTCCTTTCTTGCTTTCCTCCTTTGAAGTCCATCCTGCAAGTCGGAGTCTGAGGGCAGCTGACCTAGCTGCTTAGCCTTCTCCATATACCGTCCGTGATTGTCTAGTTTAGGTTTCTCGGTGATTGTGAGGATGTTTACTCAGGAGACATGAGGGCATAGTCACACATAGACAATAGATGTCGTAATATTGGTAGAGTAAAGGTTATTTTGATCATATGATATTTCCTTTAATGATTCTCTTAGATATTTTGTTAAAGTGAAATTTGTCTTTCTCTTGTTTAAACATTTTTCATTGTTAGAATGAAGAGTACTTTGATGTTACTTCCTATCAGATATGGTTAAAATTTTCTAGGTTTGTTTCTTTGTATTCCTATTATAAAAACTATTAGAATTGTAACTGAGGCAGATCAGTCTTTGATAGGCTACTCTCACTGTTTTCTAGTATTGCTGGCTTTCTGGCAATAAATTCTGGTGGACCTAATCCCTGTCTCTGTAGTGGGTTGAAAGTGACAGGCACCCTGACCTTCTTCGCCTGGTAACACCTTTATTTTGTAATTTATTACTATATATCTTGTATTGGGGTATTTGGATAGGATGAATGGAAAACATCAAGTCAGATACCATTTAATAATAAGGAAAAAGAGAAACAACTTCTACCTGTCTATCCTCTTGAAGACCATAATTATTTATTTACTATGAGTATGCATTTATAATTCCACATATAGGTGAAAGAAATACACTGTGATCATTGGTTCTGCATGTTATATATAGAATAATACAGTATCAATTTTAAGAATAAAAAATGGTGGTACCCATAGCTCAGTGTGTAGGCTGCCAGCCACATGCAGCAAGGCTGGTGGGTTCGAACCCAGCCTGGGCCAGCTAAAATAACAATGACAACTGCAACAACAAAAATAGTGGGCATTGTGGCAGGCACCTGTAGTCCCAGCTACTTGGGAGGCTGAGGCAAGAGAATCACTTAAGCCCAAGAGTTTGACTTTGCTGTGGTCTGTGACACCATGGCACTTTACCCAGGGTGACTGCTTGAGAGTCTGTCTCAAAAATAAATAAATAAATAAATAAATATAAAAAATGGAAAAATACTGTGTAGAATATTAATGAATTCCTCATAATACTTTCATCTTTCTGAGATTAGATGACATGATTATAAAACCTATCAGAGGGCCTGGCAGATGGGATATAATTGATACATGTTATATTTTTGTATATCATTTTTCTAGATATGCTATGCTTCAATTTTTCTGCGAGTCCCTTGTACAGTATTATCTACTTTCCTTTGCATTATAAATAGCTATTTTATAAATATTAGCTTTCTCTTAGAAAAATTTTAGCAGTCTTTTGGAAAATGATCTCAAGCAAGATTGTAATCTATTTTTTTTTCTTCAGCATTCTCTTAGCTTTTTTCCTATATTCCCAGTCCCCAGCACACTGATGGCTTCTGTCTTTTTCCTATTAATGTACCTGTATAATTGCCACATTCACTGTAATAATAGTTATTACACTTACAGTCAATCAAGCATCTATATTTTAATAAGTATTAACTTCATGGTATTCCCACAGCATAACAATAAATTACCCTGTCTTCTCATTCATGCAAAAGAATGTTATCCACTAATAAAATAATATCACAGTGGCTTATGTTGAGGGAGCTAGTGAGAATGTTACCTACAGTTAAGTCTGGATAAATATCAAAGTTGTGGAAACATCTTATCTGCACTTGAATATTTTCATAAATGTTGACTAACCTATGACCCTTGAATAAATAAATAAATATTTCTTTAAACTGAGTGCATTACTTTTATCAATTCCAATGAATAATTCATTTTAAAATATTCTTAATTCTTTGTTAAAATGCTCATCTGTGACTGAAGAATGGCCTCCTTCCATTTAATTTAAAGATGTTAAAGCCATTCTACTCACTTAGTAAACAAAGCACTTCTCTCCCAAGGCTGAAGAATCTGAAATATGATCTTATCTTCCTCTAAGTATAAAATTGAAACCTGTCCTGCATTAACACACAAATCAGTAATTTAATAAGAAAGGGAACATTGTTTTGATGAGTCCAGGTAGCTCATACAATTCAAAATCTTTTGGCTTTTATTATGCTTTACTTCTTTTATTCACCATTGGATTTATATTGCTCTTAAATTGTTCACTCCCATTTCAATCCACAGGAGCAAATGTCTCACATCCTTACTGGACGTAGTCATTAACAAGGCAGTCACTGTGGCACCAATGGATCCCAAGTTTAATATAGCCAAACACAGGAAGAGAGAGGAGAAAATTTACCTAAATTACTTTATACTCAACTGTATTAAAATAAAATTAAGCAGTCTTAATGTTTATGTCCTTCATGTACATGGCTATTTATTGTTGATACTATGAACAAAGAAAGAAAATGTGGCACATTGTCCGTAGTCTTTTGCCCTTGACTCCAAGGCAATGGGTTAAGCATTGGGATGGATAAGATACAGGATGGGTCCAATAAAAAGAACCCTTAATAGTTATAGCCTGACCAGTTCTGGCCCTACGTGTAAGAAATTTGTTTAGACTAAATATGCTATAAATTTAATTTCTACAGTGCCATGTGTTCAGTGAAGGCATATACCACAGAATTCTACCATGTGAATGGTGTTTTGCTTTCCATTATCATTTTTGTAACCTGTTCTTTACAGAAGCAAAAGGTTTACATCCATATGGTTATTAAACCCCACAGCCAAGGTATAAATGATATTTTTATCATTTTTCACTTAAACAATTCTATCTCTTTGATTCAGAAAACTGTAGCAACAAAAACTAATATAAAATTTGTGACTGTTATGTCAAACAACTTTTTTTATTGAATCAATACTTGTTTTACATAAAATGCTATTTACTTATTTCTCCTTTGATATATGCTAAGGTAATATAGCTAAAAGAATAATTTCTGAAGTATCTCCCAGTGTATTATTATCATAAGATATTTCAGTTTTGAGTTTGAGGATCATGTCAATACAATTATTGTCCAACTTAGATGTGTTTTTATGTCTGTTTCCTTAGGATACATAAATCTGGAAGATACAATTTCTCATTTCTAAGAATGTTTCCATGGTTAGGATAGAAAATTTCATCTCTTGCTTTTATTTCACATATACTTCATTTTAAGATGACTTTTGAGATAAGAGAGGGATTTGAGCAGTGCTGTAGCAGAAATTATTTGAGAGCTATAAAGTAAAATGAAGTAAAAATTCTGTAAGAGGAAGTGGTGATATTAATTTTTTATATATCACAAATAAATATTTTCTTGTAATTATAGAGAAAACTTAAAAGTGACACAATTCAAATAATGCCCAATTGATTATTAGGAATAGTATTGCTTTTGATAAAAGTCAGAACATCTACATAAAATATATTTTAAAATATTTTAATATTGTAAGTAATACTGTAATTTTAAGAATGACATCAGAATTTAGCAATAGACAAAAGCTAGGATTTTAAGCCAGACTATTGAAAATATTTACCTGGTGCATTTTTTTTTTTTTGTAGAGACAGAGTCTCACTTTATCTCCCTCAGTAAAGTGCTGTGGCATCACAGCTCACAGCAACCTCCAACTCCTGGGTTTAAGAAATTCTCTTGCCTCAGGCTCCTGAACAGCTGGGACTACAGTTTCCCACCACAATGCTTGGCTACTTTTTTTTGTTTTTGTTTGTTGTTGTTGCAGTTCGGCCACGGCTGGGTTTGAACCTGCTACTCTTGGTATATGGGGCCGGAGCCCTACTCACTGAGACACAGGTGCTGCCCTACCTGGTGCATTTGATAAATTATATAGGGCCTCTGAGAACCCAAGAGGCCAAGTGGCGCTTCTGGCAAGGAATCATATTGGAGTCAAGAGTTTGCTAAGAATGGTTGTTTGCCTTTCATGAAACTTCATTTCTTTGTTTTGGGCACACCCAAATCAGCCCACAAACATGATGATAAAAGGCAGTGAAAAGGCACCCAAAGGACCTTTGTATCTCACAAAGAGGCACCAACAAACATTATTTTTCCTTTAGGAGAAAGAGGAGAGAGTTGAACATGTCTCCAACAGACTTTTTTTTTTTTTTTTTTTTTTGTAGAGACAGAGTCTCACTTTATCACCCTTAGTAGAGTGTCACTGCATCATACAACTCACCGCAACCTCCAACTCCTGGGCTTAGGCGATTCTCTTACCTCAGCCTCCCGAGTAGCTGGGACTACAGGCACCTGCCACAATGACTGGCTATTTTTTTCTGTTTTGCAGTTAGGCAGAGGCCAAGTTTGAACCCACACCTTCAGTATATGGGGCCGACACCCTACTTGATAAGCCACAGGCACCACCCAACCAACAACTGACTTTTACAGAGAATGATCTGAGGAGCCAATTTTTTACTTGTCTACACAAAACACTAATGGAATCATCATAATCTATATGCCCTGGGTAGTAAAATAAAATAAAAAGGTTGGCTGGAAGATTTCTGTAGCCTACTACAGCCCTGAGATATGTGGATAATATATAGAATCTAAGGCTTCTCTTTAGGAGGGCCAAAAAGAAAAGGAATGGCATGCAGCTCCAATGTTCCAAATTTTCAATGTGCTTCTCAGAGGAGAAGCCTCAGGCTCACCTTGAGTGCTGACATAACTGGCATAGTTTGGTAGGCAAAGCTAAGAATAATAGAAAAGTAGAGGTCATTTGAAGTTGATGAGGGTCTTAGAATCTCCAGCTGAGCTGGTTGGTAAAGATTTTTCCCAGTTAAAGTTAGTCCATAAAGACTGGGAGAGGTGGCTGCTTTAAAAATATGCAGACATCGGGCGGTGCCTGTGGCTCAACGGAGTAAGGCGCCAACCCCATATGCCAGAGGTGGTGGGTTCGAACCCAGCCCTGGCCAAAAAAAAAAAAAAAAAAATGCAGACATCAATGCAAACCTACAAAGAACATGAAGAATCAAGGTAATATGAACAGTCAAAGAAAAAAAATAAATTTTCAGTAACCATCCTTAAAAAAAGAACATCTATAAAATGTCTGATACCTAATCAAAATATCTATGTTAAAAACTCAGCGAATTACATAAGAACACAGAAAAACAAGAGAGAAATCATAAAAGTGTTCATTAGAATATTAATAATAGATAAAAAGAATTTAAAACTATAAAAAAGAAGAAAATAGAAATCATGGCACTAAAGTAGTACAATTAAAATGAAAAATAATTATTAAAAGAAATCACCAGAGGAACTGATCAAGGAGAAGAAAGAATCAGTGAATTCGAGGATGAGTCTTTTTAATTAGCTAGAGGAGAAAAGGATAAAAAATAAAACAGAGTGAAGAACACCAAGGGAATTATGAGATACCATTAAGTACACCAATATACATATTTAAAGAATACTAGAAGGAGACAACAGAAAGAAAGGGATAGAGAGCTTAGTCAAAGAAATAATGAGTGGAATTTTCAAAATCATGAAAGAAAAATGAAAATTCAGATTCTAGAAGTTCAAAGGATACCAATTAGTAGGAATCCTAGGGAGTGTGCACTGAAAACACACTATAACCAAACTGTTGGAAGCCAAAGAGAAAGTGAGAATTTTGAAAGCATTATGAGAAAATTCACATGTCACATGCAAGTGAATAAGCATAGGACTATCAGCAAATTTCTCAAAACAAACCTTAAAGGCCAGAAGGGAGTAGGGTGACATACTTGAAGTATTGAAAGAAAAAAACTGCCAATGAATATATGAAGCCCTTCAAATCTGTACATCAAAAATGAAGGGGAGATAAAGAATTTTCTAGACAAAAAAAGCTGAGGGAGTTTATCATCATTAGACCTGGCTTATAAAACATGCTAAAGGGAATTTTGAAATGGAAAGACATTGAACAGTAATAATTCATATATACAAAACATATGTGAAAGTATATATCACATTGGTAATGATAAATACATAGATATATTCAGAATACTGTAATATAATAGCTGTAGTGGAGGTGGACCATGATGGCACACTGGACGGATGCTTAGCTTGAATCTCCCACAACATCAGGTGAGAGTGAGGGGGCTAGATCTTTTCCTGCATGGAGTGCTGGTGTAGATAGGCAGCTGGAGGTGAAGTGGTGGATTATTGGACTTGAAGTATAACCTGGAGCTGCAAAGTCACTAGAGAAATTTCCCTGCAACTGTTGAAGCGGAGGCTGGAGCAGGCAGCAACCAGCCCCTCCCCAAACTGGGATTGCAGTTCCCAGTTCGTAGAGAAACTAGGTATTTTGTGGAAAGTTTGGTAAAGAGTGGACTCCTGAGCAGAATTTGGCAACCAGAAAGGAGTACCGGTTGGAGCAGCAGGGTCTAGGCAGCCCATAGAAAATTAAAGGGAAAGGATCCTGCCTAGGAAACAGACATATTATGAAATGTCGGAAATGGCGACTGCCACAGCCACCTTTTCCCAGAACAGCAGGTGTGAATGAATGGACTAGATCATTCCTGGTGGGGAATATTAGTGTAGACTGGCAGTTCAGGGTGTGCAGCAAACTGGCAGATCACTGGACTTAAAAGTGTAATCCTGAGCTGTGGAGACTGATGGAAAAGTCTGGGTGCCACTGCTGAAGTTGTGGGTGCCAGCAGCAATCAGCCCCTCCTCCACAGATTACAATTCCCAATTAGTGGGGAAACTAGGAGCTGAGTGGAAAAATTGGTGAAGCGTGGACTCTTGCGCCAAATTTGGAGGTCAGATAGAAGTGCTATCAGGAACAGGGCAGCCGAGGCTAGGGGGCCAGTCAGGAAATGGACATACTTTGAAATTCCAGAAATGGCAACTGCCATAGGCATCTCTCTATACAGAGATAACCATGGTAACAGTGTAAACTGTGAATCAGGTATAAGCCTGGGAACCATGTACACCTGGTGTCCAGAAAGTATACTGCAATATAAATATATTCCTACTAAAGTTGACCCCTACGTCATACGTGTAGTTGTATGTTGAACACTATATGAACAATATTTTTGTGGTTGGTGCCATTTTTTTCTCTCTTTTGTCATCCTTTTCTTGTTGGAGTTATTGTTAATTTTTTTTTATTAATACTATTTTTTTCCTCTTCCTCTTCTTCCTTTCTTATGGTTGCTGAGAGTGCTTACATCAGATTTTTAGAGTTTTTTAAAATCATTTTATGATTATCATTTTTGTTGTTGTTTTTTTCTCTGTATGTTTGTTCTGAATGTCTGTGCATCTTTGTGCTTGTGCGTCTGGTAGGTTTTGTGTCTGTTGATTTGCTCATTTGGTTTCAACGGGATTTGTGTTTTGCTAAATCCTCAGGTTGGCTACTTTCCCTAACTTCAATTTTCACATTCAACAAGAACAAGGGGGAATGAGGGATGACAGCTGACTAGAGTCAGCTTTCAACAGAAGCTCCACTTCAGAGGGAGAGATAATGGCCAGAAAGAACCCAACAAAGACAAAGGAGTGGAGCTGAGCTGAGAGAAGAGATAGATATTTGCACATCTTCCCTGCCAAGACAAGCTACGACTCCAGGGAAACCAATTTCAGGTACAGATCTCGTCGCAAAGAGGACATGTGTCCATCCCCTCCCCTAAGAGAGTTGCTTGCTTGCTGTGGGATCTCTACTAGTTAGTGATGAGCTTCTCTCCCTCACCCCACTGGAGAGAATTCCTGGAAGCTGGGACTCCTTCTCCAGAGAGCCCCTGCTGTGAGCCCAGGAATTCCCTTGTCTGGCAGGAAGTTTGAACAAATATTTTCTTTGCCACCTCAAACTTCCAGTCTACCCTTCCCCCCTGGCCTGGCGGGCTAGAAGTCCAACCCTTGCAGTGACCAGAATGTCTGCACTACTTGGCTAGGACTGGACATTGCATAGATGGAGGCAGTGCAACTGTGCTGTATCTGTGAATCCAGTAACATTACAGAAGGACATAGAGGGAAAGGTGACTGACTTGGCCCTGAGACAATGTATCTCAGCAGTGGGCGGAGGGTTGGGTCTCTGTGCTACTGGTGTAGACTCAGGAACTGCTGAGGTACACGAACCCAAGTGGAGACACCTCCCCCCCAACATCAGCATTAATAGAGTGATCCTGCTGGGATCTAATTTTAGAGAGTCTAATTTTAGACCATGCCCTATAGGGATACCAGAGCTGCAGAACAGTGGCAACAAAGGTGTGGTGGTTGAGGGAGAAATTCTTTTGCTGTCTGGATATCCTCAGGTTTAGACTGAGCTCAGGTGGAAATTTCTCCCACTGACATTGAGCACCTTAGGCAGGTAGGCTTCAGCTTCCCCTGCTGGATGGTGGCAGAGGATGGTAAACACCAGGAGGAGGCAGTGACTTTACTTTGACTCTGGCAGGCACATAGGCCTGCCACATTTCCTTATTGGACAGAACTGGGCCACAGGAACTGGGTTAACAGAGATTGCCAGTGGAGCTACCAGAGACTGGGGTTACCAGACTCCAGTGGTGAATGGTGAGTAAGGTGGGGAAAGAGGCATCAATTCCCTTGCTCCAAATCTTCTACTGGACAGGCCTTTCTGACTCCTCGGAGCACCAGAGGTGTTCAAGTCACATTTGAGCTACCAGTAGACTCCTAATACCTAGTGGCTGGAGACCTTTTGAACTCTCCAGCTAGAAAGCAGGTGCTCTTTGGAACAACAGGTTTGGAACTCTTGAACTGGAAAAATCATCTGAGGATCCTCCAAGGTGGTACCCCAGTTTTGTTGTAGTGGGAAGGTTTGATTTTCCTCTTCCAGGTATTACCTGTGAGGGACAGGATGTCCTTGTTGCTTGTATATCTCCAAAGCTCAGATTGCCACCCAGCGTCACTGATTCATTAGGATTAGACAGAGATCAACTGAATTCAAGACTGAGCCACCTACTGCCACCACACCAAGCAGGTCTCTAGAGTCACAGATTGTAGTACTGTACACGTCTTTACAAAATTGTAGAGGAAGAGCTGCAGTCACCTGTCCCAGTTCTTTGGTGAAGGGCTGGTAAACCACAACCCCAGGAGTCTCAAATCCAATTTCTCCTTACCTCCTCATCTAGCTAAACAGCAAAAAACAATCATGGGGTGGAATCAGAGGAAAAACTCTGGCAACATGAACAATCAGAACAGTTCAACTCCCCCAAGGAATGACAAACCAGCCAAACCAGTGGATTCCATTCACAAACAGATGGCTGAGATGTCAGAAATCGAATTTAGAATTTGGATGGCAAATAATATCAACAGATTGGAAGGAAAGTTGGAGTTCAAAATTCTAGGAATAATTGAAAATATGTCTCAAGAATTCAATGAATTCAAATACAAAATCACCAAAGATTTAGACACATTGAGAAGAGAAGTTGCAGTCTTCCAAGATATGAGAAATACAGTAGAATTCCTCAGTAACAGAATGGAGCAGGCAGAAGAAAGGATTTATGATATGGAAGACAAAGCTTTTGAACACTCCCAAATGCTCAAAGAGGAAGACAAGTGGAGAGAAAAAATGGATCATTCCCACAGAGAGCTCTGGGATAATTCAAAGAAAACCAATATTCACCTTATAGGGAATCCCTGAAGGTGACAAAGTAGCTTCACAAGGCACAGAGGCTCTTCTTTATGAGATTATCAAAGAGAACTTTCCAGACATGCCAAGAGATTCTGAAATTCAGATAGCAAACAATTTCAGAACCCCAGCATGACTCAACCCGAATAAGACATCCCCCAGGCACATCTTAATTAACTTCACTAAAGTTAATATGGGGAGAAAATTCTGAAAGCAGCCAGAAGTAAAAAAAAAAAAACATAACCTATAAGGGGAGAATATTAGAATGAATGCAGATCTCTCTGTTGAAAACAATCAAGCAAGAAGAAAATGGTCATTGGCTTTTAATCTCCTAAAACAAAATAAATTTCAACCCAGGATCCTGTATCCAGCTAAACTTAGTTTCATTTATGATAGAGAAATTAAATACTTTCATGACATTCACATGTTGAAGAAATTTGTCATAACTAAACCAGCTGTCCATGATATTCTCAGATCTATCCTCCATAATGACCAGTGCAATCCTCCACCAAAAAAGTAAACTCACTCTGAAACTTTTGATCCAATTCCAACTTCCACAGTGGCAAAAGGATTAAAAATGTCCACTGGTCTTTTGACCATTCTCTTCTCGCTTGATTGTTTTCAACAGAGAGATCTGCAGTCATTCTAATATTCTCCCCTTATAGGTTATGTTTTTTTTTTTTACTTCTGGCTGCTTTCAGAATTTTCTCCCCATATTAACTTTAGTGAAGTTAATTAAGATGTGCCTGGGGGATGTCTTATTCGGGTTGAGTCATGCGGGGGTTCTGAAATTGTTTGCTATCTGAAAATTCTACCAGGCCTATCAATATTCTAAAGTAATGTGAATGGCTTAAATTGTCCCCTAAAGAGGCACAGGCTGGCTGACTGGATATAAAAACTCAGGCCAGATATCTGCTGCAAACAAGAATCTCATATTACATGTAAAGATCAATATAGACTCAGGGTGAAGGGATGGTCATTTATATTCCAGGCAAATGGAAAGCAGAAAAAAGCAGGTATTGCAATTTTATTTGCAGATGCAATAGGCTTTAAACCAACAAAAGTAAGGGAGGATAAGGATGGTCACTTCATATTTGTTAAGGGCAATACTCAATATGATGAGATTTCAATTATTAATATTTATGGACCCAACAAAAATGCACATCAATTTATAAGAGAAATTCCAACAGACCTGAGCAACTTCATTTCCTCCAGCACCATAGTAGTCAGAGATTTTAACACTCCTTTAGCAGTGTTGGATAATTCCTCCAATAAGAAGCAAAACAAAGAAATACTAGATTTAAACTTAACCATTCAACATTTGGATTTAACATATGTCTATAGAACATTTCATCCTAACAAAACTGAATACACATTCTTCTCATCAGCCCATGGAACATACTCCAAAATTGATCATATTTTAGGCCACAAATCTAATCTCAGAAAATTTAAAAGAATAGAAATTATTCCTTGCATCTTCTCAGACCATCATGGAATAGGAGTGGAACTCAGTAACAACAGGAATCCGCATACTCATACACAGACATGGAAGCTAAATAAACTTATGCTGAATGACACCTGGGTCATAGACGAGATAAAGAAGGAAATTACCAAGGTTTTGGAACAAAACAATGAAGACACAAATTATCAGTACCTCTGGGATACTGTAAAGGCAGTCCTAAGAGGGAAGCCTTAGGACTGCAAGCCTTCCTCAAGAGAATGGAAAGAGAGGAAGATAACAACTTAATGGGACATCTCAAGCAATTGGAAAAGGAAGAACATTTCAATCCCAAACCCAGCAGAAGAAAAGAAATAACCAAAATTATAGCAGAATTAAATGAAATTGAAAACAAAAGAATTATACAACAGATCAATAAATCAAAAAGTTGGTTTTTTGAAAAGGTCAATAAAATACATAAAACTTTGGCTAACCTAGGCTTGGTGCCTGTGGCTCAGTGGGCTAAGTCACCAGCCATGTACACCTGAGCTGGCGGGTTCAAATCCAGCCTGGGACTGCCAAACAACAATGATGGCTGCAACCAAAAAATGGCCAGGCATTGTGGTGGGCACCTGCGGTCCCAGCTGCTTGGGAGGCAGAGGCAGGAGACTCGCTTGAGCCCAGGAATTGGGGTTGCTGTGAGCTGTGATGCCACAGCACTCTATCCAGGGTGATGGCTTGAGGCTCTGTCAAAAAAAAAAAAAACTTTGGCTAACCTAACTAGGAAAAAAAGAGTAAATTCTCTAATTTCATCAATCAGACATAGCAAAGACAAAAGGACAACAGACTCCTCAGAAATTCAAAAAATCCCTACTGAATATTACAGGAAGCTTTATTCTCAGAAATACGAAAACCTGAAGGAAATTGACCAATACTTGGAAGCACACCACCTTATAAGACTTAGCCAGAATAAAGAGGAAATTTTGAACAGGCCTATATCAAGTTCTGAAACAGCAAAATCTCCCTAAAAAGAAAAGCCTGGGACTAGATGGCTTCACATCAGAATTCTACCAAACTTTTAAAGAGGAACTAGTGCCTGCATTACTCAACCTTTTCCAAAATATAGAAAAAGAAGGAATACTGCCCAACACATTCTATGAAGCAAACATCACCTTGATCTCAAAATCAGGAAAAGACCCAACAAGAAAAGAAAATTATAGACCAATATCACTAATTAATATTGATGCAAAAATATTCAACAAGATCCTAACAAACAGAATCCAGCAACACATCAAACAAATTATACACCATGACTAAATGGGCTTTATCCCTGGGTCTGAAGGCTGGCTCAATATATGTAAATCTGTAAATATAATTCAGCACATAAACAAATTATATATTCAAACAGATTATACATTATAATTCAGCACATAAAAAAACAAAGACCATATGATTCTCTCAATTGATGCAGAAAAAGTTTTTGATAATATCCAGCATCCCTTCATGATCAGAACACTTAAGAAAATTGGTATAGAGGGAACATTTCTTAAACTGAGGCCATTTACAGCAAATGCACAGCCAATGTCATATTGAATGGAGTTAAAATGAAATCATTTCCACTTAGATCAGGAACCAGGCAAGGTTTCCCACTGTCTCCACTGCTCTTTAACATTTTAATAGAAGTTTTAGTCATTGTAATCAGGGAAGAAAAGGCCATCAAGGGTATCCATATAGGGTCAGAAGAGATCAAGCTTTCATTCTTCACGGACGATATGATTGTATATCTGGAAAACACCAAGGATTCTACTACAAAACTCTTAGAAGTGATCAAGGAATACGGCAGTGACTTAGGTTGCAAAATCAACACTCATAAATCTATAGCCTTTATGTATACCAATAATAGCCAAGCCTAAAAAATAGTCAAGGAATCTATTCCTTTCACAGTAATGCCAAAGAAGATGAAATATTTGGGAGTTTACCTAACTAAGGACGTGAAAGGTCTCTATAAAGAGAACTATGAAACTCTAAGGAAAGAAATAGCTGAAGATGTTAACAAATGGAAAAACATAGCATGCTCATGGCTGGGAAGAATCAACATTGTCAAAATGTCTATACTACCCAAAGCAATATACAATTTTAATGTAATTCCTATTAAAGGTCCATTGTCATACTTTAATGATCTCAAAAAAAAATTTCATTTTATGTGGAATCAGAAAAAACCTCAAATAGCCAAGACATTACTCAGAAATTAAAACAAAGCAGGAGGAGTTACATTACCAGACCTCAGGCTATACTATAAATTAATAGTGATCAAAACAGCATGGTACTGGCACAAAAACAGAGAGGTAGATGTATGGAACAGAATAGAGAATCAAGAGATGAACACAGCTACCTACTGTTATTGGATCTTTGACAAGCCAATTAAAAACATTCAGTGGGGAAAAGATTCCTTATTTAACAAATGATGCTGGGTGAACTGGCGGATGTCATGCAGAAGACTGAAACTGGACCCACACTTCTCCTTTAACTAAGATAAACTCTATTAAAGATTTAAACTTAAGACATGAAACCTTAAAAACACTAGAAGAAAGTGCAGGGAAAACTCTTGAAGGAATCAGCCTGGGTGAAAATTTTATGAGGAGGACCCCTGGGCAATTGAAGTAGCATCAAAAATATACTACGGGGATATGATCAAACTAAAAAGCTTCTGCACAGCCAAGAACACAGCGAGTAAAGCAAGCAGACAGCCCTCAGAATGGGAGAAGATATTTGCAGGATATGTCTC
>CAUYRH010137785.1:0-16962 GCA_963574655.1 Perodicticus potto
GGCAGGTGCCTGTAGTCCCAGCTACTTGGGAGGCGGAGGCAGGAGACTCGCTTGGGCCCAGGAATTGGAGGTTGCTGTGAGCTGTGATGCTACGGCACTCTATCCAGGGTGACAGCTTGAGGCTCTGTCTCAAAAAAAAAAAAGGAAAGAAAAAGGAGCAAGAAAAAAAATCTAAAAAGTAATGTGATAATATTGTGTTTTAAATCAAATATATTTATACTCTTTTGACAAAGAGCATCAAACATTTGCAATATGATATTCTTGGAGTATGGTGTGAATATGCTTTTTAAGAAATTTAAAATGAGACAATTTTTAAAATATTTCATAAGTTTGATAGTTTATGTGCAGAAGGTATCTTGATTTTTTCTTTTTAAGTAACCAGACCACTACTTGCTTCTCTCTTTTCTTTTCCCCCTCTATCTCTCTCACTGTGTTATCTGTTCCTTCCTGCCAAATTTTATTTCATGTATATTTCCTTTAGCTCTCAAGATAATATAAACAATACAGAATATTATAAAGACACATAATACTAACAATAAACTCCAGTACCAAGAAAGAACCATTCTTATTAGCTGGGTCATGATTCTTTGTGTTCTCTGTTCTATCTGTGCCCATTTATCATGCTGCCAACCTAAGGGAGCATGCCACTATGCTAGATGGGGCTTGCTACTTGGAATTCATTGACTTATTTCCCACCCTCCACCTGAAACTCTCTCTTCCTTTACCAGAGGAAGGCCTTGGATTAGATGACCTGTGCCCTTACCCAGTCTACTTCTTCTTTTGTTTTTGTTTTTTGGTAGGAACAAGAGTCTCACTCTGTTGTCCAGGCTGGTCTTGAACTCCTAGCCTCAAATGATCCTCCTGCCTTGGCCTCCCATAGTGTTAGGATTACAGGCGTGAGCCACCCATGCCCAGCCTCTGCAGTCTATTTCTACCTCTGTCTTCATCATCCACGATAGCAGCTTGACTCTGTTTTGGAACTTTTTACCCTGGCCGTGGAACAAAACTAATATAGTCTTAATTAGCTAGATTCCAGAACTCTTATGCTATAATCCCTGGTTGCTTTGAGAAAAGCACTAAAGTAAAGACTTTGAAACCCCTCCAATCTCCTAGTTCTTGTTTATGTCTAAACTTTATTAGCTTTGAATTAGGTTCAGAGTGAATTCCCAGGTTATTTTGGTAGAATGGAACCCTTTTACTTGAATGGTTTAAAGAAAGGATTCAATTTAGAGTTTCATAATGGGTAGGCCAGGAATGTTTTTAAGCCAAGGGTGAGCAAACTCTCCCTGCAAAGGGACAAATTGTAAATCTTTTAGGATTTGCCGGCTATGTGATCTGTGTCACAGCTACTCTGCTGTTAGAGTGCAACACAGCTGTGTACAATATATGACCATGTTTTGGTAAAACTTTATTTACAAAAATAGTCAGCAGGCCATAGTTTGCCAGCTCTGTTTTAAGCCATGGATCTCTAAAGTATTCTATGATGAAACATTTGCTTGAGAAAAGAAGTTAAATATTTATTACTTTATATTACACACTATAGGAAATTACGTATGTATTAAGAGCTGAAACATAAAATGAAAACTATAAAACTATTCTGAATGATATTCAGACCCACTGGCCATAACAGAAAAGATTGGCAGATTTGCCACCATTAAAAATTAAGATCACAAAGCATACCATAAAAGACAAATGACAAACTGGGAAAAAAAATGCAATCTATGTAACTAGCATTAGGTGGCGCCTGTGGCTCAAAGGAGTAGGGCACTGGCCCCATATACAGAGGTGATAGGTTCAAACCCAGCCCTGGCCAAAAACTGCAAAAAAAAAATTTAATATATAACTAGCATTTGATGGGATTTCACCATAAAACTGAATTCATCATAAGCTGACTGATTCACCATAAGATGAATAATTGAAAAGAAAAAGGGACAAAAGATAAGAATTTACATAAAAGGATATTTAATGGTCAACAAACAGGAAAAGAAGCTCATTCTTCTTTATCATTTTTGGTGTTGTTTTTATTGTTCTTGTATTTTTTGTTTGTTTGTTTTTTTAAGAAACAAGGTCAGGGTCTGTCTCCCAGGCTAGAGTGCAGTGGCTGTTCTTAGCAGGAGTATAGGCATGTACCACCACTAATTTTTCAATTTTTATAGAGACAGTATCTCATTATGTTGTTCAAGCTGATCTTGAACTCCTGGCCTCAAGTAACCCTCATTCTTACTTGTAGTGAAGTTTCTGTTTTAAAGGGAAAATTTCTGCTGCAAAATTTGTACATTTGAATAATGTACAAATGTACAATGTCAACGTTGGGGGATATGTATAAATAACCAACTGGAGATGATTGTTATAATTTGTATTAGTTATCTATTCTTGCACAACAAATTTAGCAACTTAACAAACATTATCTCACAGTTTCTGTAGCTTAATAAGAAGTGGCTTCGCTAGGTGGTTCTTGTTCAGAGTTTTCATAAAGTTGTGGTCCTGCTATCAGACAGGGCTGCGGTTACTAGAACTGGATGGCTCACTTGCAGGGTCACCCATTGGGGTCTTGACAGGCCCTCATTTCTCACTGCGTATTGGCCATAGATACCGTTCCTCACAACATGGGCCTTGCTGTGTGCTGCCTGAGTGTCCTCGCACATGACAGATAGTTTTCCCTCCCTTGAGCAAGTGATCTGAGAGAGAGCAACCAAATGCCACATTGTCTTCTGTAATATAATCTAATCCTAGAAGTGACATATCATCAGTATAACATGTTATTGGTCACATAGACTAATCATGGTACGGTGTGGAAAGGGACTATACAAAGGTGTGGATACCAGGAGGCAGGGTCCCAAGGGACCTTGGAGGCTTGCTGCCATGTAACTGTATGGAACTGGTCCAGGGCTGGGTTTTACATGGTGTCTGCTGTGGCTGGAGTGTCCAAAATGGCTCTTTCTCTGAAATGTCTGGCACCTAGTTAGAGTTGGCAGGAGCACCTGGGGACTGGCTGGGCAGCTTTCACTCCACGTGGCCTCTCCATGTGGCTACTTCATGTGGCTTCGTGTGGCTTCGTGTGGCTACCACATCATGGTCTCAGGTTAGTCAGACTTGTATAACAACTGGCTTCCCCAGGAGCCAGCATTCTATGAGACCCAGGCAAAAGCTGCAGAGCTTCTTAGGGTCCAGCCTCAAACTTTTTTCATGTTCTTTCAAAGGCATGATTACCAAGAAGTGTGACTTATTTTGAAGGGTATCTTTGGAATATGTCCCAGGAAGTCATGATTGTGAGAGATGACACTGGCTTATTGTAAAGTAGTATCAGTGCAGGGAATAAAAATCGGTCTGATACTAGAAATATTTTGAAGATAAAATGAACAGAATTTGTTTATGGATTGGATATGTAGTCTGTGGGATAAATAGAGCAATTACTAGATTTTTGAGCTGAGCAGTTTGAAGAATGAGAATCCATTTACTGAGATGAGAAAGACTGCAGGACAGTAGGGTTGGAAAGGAAACCAGAATTAGTTAAGCTATTGGGTATCTGTGTAAGTGAATACATAAAGAAATGTGGCCATTCAGAAGGAGATCTACAATAAATCTGTAGGTGTTATAGTAGAAATACTATCTATGGTATTCTTGCATCTTATGATACAGAGAATATGATTCCTGTTAGGAAGAAAGACATTATTTATTAATGTTCATTAATAAAGAATTAATATTTAATGATATTTTTAATATCTGTATAAACCCCACACGTTCTAGCCTGTCTTTCTAGAGGAATCTTTTTTTTTTTTTTTTTGAGACAGAGCCTCAAGCTGTCACCCTGGATAGAGTGCTGTGGCATCACAGCTCACAGCAACCCCAATTCCTGGGCTCAAGCAAGTCTCCTGCCTCCGCCTCCCAAGTAGCTGAAACTACAGGCGCCTGCCACAATGCCCGGCCATTTTTTGGTTGCAGCCATCATTGTTGTTTGGCGGCCCGGGCTGGATTTGAACCCACCAGTTCAGGTGTACGTGGCTGGCGCCTTAGCCCATTGAGCCACAGGTGCCGAGCCTAGAGGAATCTTAAGAGTTTGGATTAAGGTGGCGCCTGTGGCTCAGTGAGTAGGGCGCCAGCCCCATATACCGAGGGTGGCGGGTTCAAACCCGGCCCCCGCCAAACTGCAACAAAAAATAGCCGGGCATTGTGGCAAGCACCTTTAGTCCCATCTACTCGAGAGGATGAGGCAAGAGAATCGCCTAAGCCCAAGAGCTGGAGGTTGCTGTGAGCTGTGACACCACAACACTCTACCCACGGCGACAAAGTGAGACTCTGTCTCTAAAAAAAAAAAATAGAGAGTTTGGATTAAACCATATGAAGGGATAACTTTTGAAGGTTTTTGATCAGAGGAGTGATATGATCATAATTATGGTTTAGGAGGATGAATTTAACAATGTAAAGAGTACCAAGACACGGTGGCTCACTCGTGTAATCCTAGCAACTCTGGGAGGTTGAGGCGGGCGGATAGCCTAAGCTCAGGGGTTTGAGATCAGGGTGAGACAGGAGAATCACTTGAACCCAAGAGTTTGAGGTTGCTGTGAGCTATGATGCCACAGCATTCTACCCAGGGAAACAAAGTGAGACTCTGTCTCAAAAAAGGAAAAAAGAAAGTCAGGTGGCACCCAGAGCCCAATGAGTAGGGCACTGGCCACATACACCAAGGCTGGCAGGTTTGAACCCGGCCTGGGCCAGCTTAACAACAATGACAATTGCAACAAAAAAATAGCCAGGCATTGTGTCATGCTCCTATAGCCCCAGCTACATGGGAGGCTGAGGCAAGAGAATCGCCTAACCACAAAAGCTGGAGGTTACTGTGCTACTGGAGGTTACTGTGTTACTTTGTAGCACTCTACCAAGGGCAACAAAGTGAAACTCTGTCTCTAAAAAAAAATAAAAAGAGTGAAAGAAGAGCAGGGGAGCCAGGGACAGAACTCTATTAGCATACCAAGTTCTATTTAAGATCTGTGAAATAAGTCTATGGAGGTCAGAGACAGTGCTGCTTTACTTGTTTTATTTTTAGCTTTTAGCCTAGAGCAACCCAAGTGACAAATGGTGAAAGAGTAAATGCATTATTACCAGTTCACGCTATGAGAAAAGGCTAGTCTGAATTAGTAAAATGTCTCATTGCTCATTGAAATTTTATTATGTTCAAGAGATAACAGAATATAGTGTAGTATCAACAGGTAGTAGAACTGTACACATTTGATTTAGTAGACTAGTAGCATATCAAACATCATCTTATTTTCTTTGATGCTATATTTAACATTTTTAAGTTCATAAGAATTTGGTTTATTTTCTTTTTTGAGTTATTTTAAATTCATCTAATACCTGTATACATTAAGACCTTCCAAGTCCTTTTTTATACATATTAATTTTTTATTTATTCATATCCAGAATTTAAGATGTGATCCCAAGTTCTTTGACTGGTAATGAAAGGTTCTGAACATCTAAGGTATATTGTTCAAAAAAATTATTTGACTCTGAAGTAGGAATTTTTTTTTTGAGACAGAGCCTCAAGCTGTCCCCCTGGGTAGAGTGCCGTGGCATCACAGCTCACAGCAACCTCCAATTCCTGGGCTCAAGCCAGTCTCCTGTCTCCGCCTCCCAAATAGCTGGGACTGCAGGCACCTGCCACAATGCCCGGCCATTTTTTGGTTGCAGCCGTCATTGTTGTTTGGCAGGCCCAGGCTGGATTCAAACCCGCCAGCTCAGGTGTACGTGGCTGGCACCATAGCCCGTTGAGCCACAGGCGCCAAGTCTCAAGTAGGAATTTTAAGAGAGATTTTTTTTTTTAGAGGAAAGGTAGACTGATGAAGTCGTCACTAAGCCAAAGAAAGTACTTGGCTATTCCTAAAATGAGGTAGATTTTACGCTGTGCTTCTAAAAATAATATAAATGAAACTAGTAGACAGATGACCAAATAGGAAGAACTGTGACATTTTTAATATCATTAATGATTTTTTTTTTTTTGACACAGAATCTGACTGTGTCGCCCTGGGTAGAGTGCCATGGCATCACAGCTCACAGCAACCTCAAACTCTTGGGCTTAAGCAATTCTCTTGCCTCAGCCCACCTAGTAGCTGGGACTATAAGAACCCACCACAATGTCCAGCTATTTTACTATTGCAGTTTTTTTAGCTGGCCCTGGCTGGGTTCAAACCCACCACCCTGGGTGTATGTGGCTGGCACCATAACCACTGTGCTATGGGCACCAAGCCTAATGATGGGTTTTTAAAGAAGAGCTTTTGTCTTTTCTTCAGATTTTTATTGGGATCAAAATTTTTTAAAATAATATAAATACCAGATTGGCCTGCAAGTTTTGTTTTTGTTTTTTAGGGGGGTTTTTTTGAGACAGAGTCTAACGTTCTTGCCCTCTATAGAGTGCTGTGGCATCATGGCTCACAGCAACCTCACACTCTTGCTTGGGCTCAAGCAATTCTCTTGACTCAGCCTCCCCAGTAGCTGGGACTACAGGCGCCCGTCACAATGCCTGGCTATTTTTAGAGATGGGGCCTCACCGTGGCTCAGGCCGATCTCAAACCCGTGAGCTCAGGTAATCCACCCACCTCAGCCTTCCAGAGTGCTGGGATTATAGGCATAAGCCATCACACCCAGCCCTTGGCCTGCAAGTTTTAATAGACGAAAGTTTATTTTTCTCAAAAATTAATTATTCTTGACTCAGCACCCGTTGCTCAGTGAGTAGGGCGCCAGCCACACACACTGAGGCTGGTGGGTTCAGGCTGGTCCTGCTAAACAACAATGACAACCCTAACCAAAACATAGCTGGACCAGGCATTTGGCAGGCACCTGTAGTCCCACCTACTAGGAGGCTGAGGCAAGAGAATCGCTTAAGCCCAAGAGTTTGGCTGTGATGCCACAGCACTCTACCCAGGGTGACATAGTGAGACTCTTTCTCAAAAAAAAAAAAAAAATTCACTATTCTTTATTTCATGATGTATTTGTCATATTGGTTTCAATAAATTGTAAGAAATTTGCTAAAAATGTTTTGTATATTTCAGGGGCTACGCTAAGTATGAGACCAGCCCCTATTCCGATAGAGGATCCTGAATGGAGACAAACACCTCCCCCAGTCTCTGCCGCATCTGGGACCTTCCGACTACGACGAGGAAGTCGATTCACCTGGAGAAAGGAGTGCCTGGCTGTGATGGAAAGGTATGTGTCTCCTTTTCCTATGAGAAATCTCCCAAGCTTAGGAAAAGACATGAACTTTGGATAGACTGGGACAGCTTTCATTTCAAGTAAGTTATTGGGGATCTGGGTTCTACCTCTGAAAGTATTTTGGAATACTAACAAATGCTATATAATTGAAATAAGGTGATCTTGGCTCTGCACCTGTAGCTCAGGCAGCTAGGGCACTAAAACTGGCAGGTTTGAATCCAGCCCTGCCAAAAGCTGGGTGTTGTGGCAGGTATCTGTAGTCCCAGCTACTTGGGAGGCTGAGGGAAGAGAATGGCTTGGGCCCAAGAGTTTAAGGTTGCTGTGAGCTGTGATGGCATGGCACTCTACTACCCAGGGCAACAGCTTGAGACTCTGACAGCTTTTGAGACTCTTGTCTCAAAAAAAAAAAAAAGAAAGAAGGTGGTTTTGGCATTGAGAATTCATAAAGCTGGAGTTGACCTCTATCTATTTATTTTACTTATAATTTAATAGTATCTTCAGTAATTTAAGAAACTTTAGATGAAATATTTATTAAATGTGTATTTTTGTATTATATTTTGGAAAAACTCTGAAGTCTTCTTTTTATCAAAAATATCGAATAATTTTATAGGCCACCAAAATGTACCTTTCCTCTGTATAGTACATAAATAAGTAAGTTTAGTACCAAAGGTTAGAAATACTTGTTTTTGATTTTGATTCAGTAATTTATCCTCTCACTCTACACCACTACCTGATACATAGTAGATACTCAATACTTTTTTAGCACAAATTTGACCCTAGCTTCCGTTTTTCCCATTTGAAATGTTATAAATTAATTGTGATTATGAAATGTGCAATAGTAGTTAGCATAGTTCCTGTAGTAGAATTATCCTTTTTGTCACCTACCTATAGGTGATGTCTACAGAATATTTTTTGATGGAAAGCTTTATGTACAGTAAGGTAATAATGTTCTGGCTATATACTTTTACTGCTATCTAACCTGACCAGTAGAATGATACACTGGACAGAGCATTTGACTCAGAGTGAGAAAGCCTGAGCCTTTGTTTAGGTCACAAAAACTGTGACTTGTGACTTCATAGCTAAAATGATTTTGAGGCCTGGTAGGGTAGTTCATGCCTGTAATTCCAGCCCTTTGGGAGGCTGAGGCAGGAGGATCCCTTGAGGCCAGGAGTTGAAGACCAGCCTGGGTAACATGATAAGACCCTATCTTTACAAACAATAAAGAAATTAGCCAGGCATGGTGGCACATGCCTGTAGTCCTAGTTTCTCAGAAGGCTGAAGTGGGAGGATCGCTTAAACTCTGAGGTTCAAGGCTGCAGTGAGCTATGCTCAGCCACTGTACTCCACTCAGAGAGAGACCCAGTCTCTAATAAATACATACATACATACATACATACATACATACATACATACATACATACTGAAAGATTTTCAGGAGCCCATATGTCATCTAAGACTTTTGCTATCTCTGTTCTCTACTTTATGATTATTTCACAGCTCATTAGCTTCATTCCCTGAAAGATTTAAAAAGCAGGAATTCCGACCATGCTTTTGTTTTTGTACATAGCTGAAATTAATAAATTTTCTTAAGGCATACCTATTTCTATTACATAAATTAAAAGGTTGGATCTATGGGTGGCACCTATAGCTCAGTGAGTAGGGCACCAACCCCATATACTGAGGGTGGCAGATTCAAACCCGGCCCGGCCAAACTGCAACAAAAAAAGTAGCTGGGCGTTGTGGCGGGTGCCTGTAGTCCCAGCTACTGGGGAGGCTGAGGCAAGAGAATCACGTAAACCCAAGAGCTGGAGGTTGCTGTGAGCTGTGATGCCATCGCACTCTACTGAGGGCGACAAAATGAAACTCTGTCTCAAAAAAAAAAAGTTGGATCCAGTGCCCTAAATAAGGCTATAAGTTATCCATTGATAGTCATCTATTCCTTTCCTCACTCTCCTTATTATGGATAAGAGTAAAGGCTATTATGGATTCATTATTCAATGAATCTTTACATACTTGAGTCATTAAAGAGTGAGATTGCTGTCCTGCTCCATTTTTCTCATCTAGAAATTTTATCCCTCTTAAAAATTTCTTTAAAACTTACGGGAATTATAATGCCTAACTAAAGTATTTACAATATTATACATTTTCCTCCCAGGGGAAAAAAAATAAGCTTCAGTATTGGTTTCTAGCTAGTTACGTCCTAGCTGTGGTATTAACTTAACCATTTCATTTTTTCATTAAAGATGCAGTTTACATTTATTTATTACATAATATCAGTGTTAGAAATAATTAATTTAAACACCAACATTGATAGTGATAAGGTGCTATTCCTAATGCATTTTCAGAATTGAACCTCAGAGTCTTTAGGATCCTTTTTATTTTTATTTTTTTCCAAGGCAGCAAGAACTAGCCACAGAATCATACTGATTAAATTTCTGTTAAAATGATACTGAGTAATTTATACTTTTAACTTTAATTTTAACTAATATGTGTCTTTATCTAAACTTAGAGTTGGTTATCTTAAGTTTAATTTTATCCTACATGGCACAACTAGAAAGAGGATATGGTTTATTCCAATAGTTACAAAAATGAAGACCAGGGGCAGTGCCTATGGCGCTAGCCCTGGCCAAAAACTGCAAAAAAAAAAAAAAAAATGCAGATTGTCTTTCAAAGTACTTAATAATAATAACAGTACAAAAGGTCATAGTATGACTTTCCTTCTGCAAAAATGGAAGTTTTTATTTTCTGAAGTGGAATATAAAGTTCCCTACCCTTAGAGTAAAGCACGATGTTTTTTGGAATGAATGGGTGGGTAAATACGTATGCACAGACTGTAAAGCCAGCAAAGTAAGCCTTACTCAAATTTGTAGTATAAGATGCAATTAGAAATTATTCCATTCCTCACACCATACACCAAGGTAAATTTCAAATGAATCAAAAAAGTGAATCCATATAAATAATACAAGAAAACATTATAATCCCTTCAAATCCTAGAAATGAGAAAAATGTTTCCTAACCATGACTCATAATCCAAAAGCAGAAGGGAAAAGATGGTAAATATAATTACATAAATAAAAATAATAGCTTTTGGGGAGGGGGAATAAACTAAGACATAAAAAGAAAAATTGGGGAAAAATTTGGAATGTTTATTTTATTTTATTTTAATTTTTTGAGACAGACTCTCAAACTTTGTCACTCTCAGTATCCCCCACAGCATCGTCAAACTCTTGGGCTTAAGCGATTTTTTTGCCTCAGCCTCCCGAGTAGCTGGGACTACAGGCGCCCACCACAACACCCAGCTATTTTTAGAGACAGAGTCTCGCACTTGCTAAGGCTGGTCTGGAACTCGTGAGCTCAGGCAATCCACCCACCTCGGCCTCCCACAGTGCTAGGATTACAGGCATGAGCCACTGCACCCATCCTTATTATTTCTAATGGTTTTTTTTTTTTTTTTTTTTTTTTTAGAAAGAGCCTAAAGCTGTAACCCTGGGTAGAATGCTATTGCATCAAAGCTAAAAGCAAATTCAAAATCCTGGGCTTAAGTGTTTATACTGCCTATGCCTCCTAAGTAGCTGGGACTACAGGCGCCTGCTACAACACCTGCCTGTTTTTTGGTTGCAGCCGTTATTGTTTGGCAGGCCCGGGCTGGATTCGAACCTGCCAGCTCAGGTGTATGTAGCTGGTGCCTTAGCCACTTGAGCCATAAGCGCCAAGCCTATTTCTAATGTTTTAAAAGCTCTTAAAAGAGAGAAGACCAACAACTTTATAAAAAATTAGACTAAAGATATCATTTAGAAAAATAAATATAATGTCTCTTAAATATATAAAAAGATACTCAACCTAACTCATAATGAGAGAAATGAAAACTTTATTGAGATAACCGTTCCTTACCTACCAAGTTGGCAAAAATCCAGAAGTTTGGCTATATTTTCTATTGATTGGGTTGTAGAGCATTAGACATTCTCATACTGTGCTTGTGGAAATATAGAACCTTCATGGAAGAAAAGTTGGCAATATTAGGGAAAATTACCTATGGGTTTGCCCTTTGACACAGCATTTCTGCATCTAGAAAATTATCTTAAAAGTACCTCAGAAAAAATACGAAAAGATGGCACTTTTTGTAATAACATTAAAATATTGACGACAACCTATATGTCTATTTGTAGTAGACTGAGCAAATAAATTATAATGCATCCATGTGTTAGATATGGAGCCTCACACGATGGAATACTATGCAGATAAAAAAAGAAATAGGGAATATCTATATACCGTGATCTCCAGGATATAATGTTAAGTTTAAAAAAACAAAGCAGAGTTAACTGTACATAGTAAAAAGCTATAATTCACGTATTTGCTATAACTTGTTTTAAAGTGGAAGAATAACCCATAAAATAAAATAGTTACAAATTGAAGAGAAAAAAACAGGTTGGAGGAAACAGAAGCTAGATTTCTCCGAAAATACCTTGTTTTTGACATGTAAATACTCTATATATTTATAACAAAATTAAATTGAAATTGGAAAAATGCAGTCCTCTAAAAATAACTAAAATGAAATAAACCTATCTATTAAGATGGCGATTTACACACTCAGGAATTCTATCAAATGTCTTTACAACACAGTAATTTTACTATACTTCCCAAGTGGGAGATAGCTTAAGAATAAAAACAAAAAAACAAAAACTCTTACACTGGCTTTACAGATGGGTAGGTATAGATGGAGATACAGATAAAATAAGTAATCATATTAATGTTATCAGGAATCAGGATTTTCTGCGTAAGAGTAAAGAGGTAGAAATACAAAATCCAAAGAATTATGGCTCGGCACCCGTAACACAGTGGTTACGGCGCCAATCACGTACACCGACAGTAGCATGTTCAAACCCAGCCAGGGCCAGCTAAACAACAATGACAACAGCAACAAAAAATAGCCAGGTGTTATGGCAGGCGCCTGTAGTTCTAGCTAGTTGGGAGGCTGAGGCAAGAGAATCGCTTGAGCCCGAGAGTTTGAGGTTGCTGTGAGCTGTGACACCATGGCACTCTACCGAGGGTGACATAGTAGGACTCTGTCTCAAAAAAAAAAAACGAGAATTAAAACATTGTAGTCGTGTGTGTGTGTGTGCACATGTGTGCATAAAGATAGAAATTTATCTGGAATTTATTTTTTAATAACAGCCTTATTGGGATACATGTCACCTATTCAATACTTTTTGTTATATCCATAAGAGTTGTGCAACTATCACCTTAATCAATTTTAGAATTTTTTATCACCTCATTTTTAGTAACCGTAAATTTGAACATTGAATTCAGTGCTCTCCTCCTGATTCACGTATTAGAAAGTTCCCCATTAGGGCAGCACCTCTAGTTCAGTTAGTAAGGCCCATATACTGAGGGTGGTGGGTTCAAACTCAGCCCCGGCCGAACTGCAGCAACAACAGAAATAGCTGGGCGTTGTGGCAGGTGCCTGTGGTCCCAGCTACTTGGGAGGCTGAGGCAAGAGAATCGCCTAAGCCCAGGAGTTGGAGGTTGCTGTGAGCTGTGTGACGCCATGGCAGTCTACCAAGGGCAATAAAGTGAGACTCTGTCTCTACAAAAAAAAAAAGAAAGTTCCCCATTAGGCTTGGCGCCCGTAGCACAGTGGTTAAGGTGCCAGCCACCTACACCGAAGTTGGTGGGTTCAAACCCGGGCCGGGCCAAGCCAGCTAGCCAACAATTGACAACTGCAACAAAAAATAGCCAGGCACTGTGGCGGGTGCCTGTAGTCTCAGCTACTTGGGAGACTGAGGCAAGAGAATTGCTTGAGCCCAAGAGTTTTTTCTTTTTTTTCTTTTTTTTTTTCTGAGACAGAGCCTCAAGCTGTCACCCTGGATAGAGTGCTGTGGCATCACAGCTCACAGCAACCTCCAATTCCTGGGCGCAAGCGAGTCTCTTGCCTCCGCCTCCCAAGTAGCTGGGACTACAGGCGCCCGCCACAACGCCCGGCCATTTTTTGGTTGCAGCCGTCATTGTTGTTTGGCAGGCCTGGGTTGGATTTGAACCCGCCAGCTCAGGTGTACATGGCTAGCGCCTTAGCCCATTGAGCCACAGGCGCCGAGCCTGCCTTCATAAAACTTAAAGCAGAAGAAACTTGCATTTGAATAAGACTTTAATATGTAATTATTGATATCATGGATACTTATATGAAATTAATTTTCTTTAACCTTCACAATTCTTTAGGTATTTTATTATTTATATTTTTTATGTAAGAGCATTGGAGAAAATGACTAACCCTATGAGCAAATGGATTAGAGTCGGGTTGATGGAGCTAGCTTAGAAGGCTGTTAGAGTAACCCATGCATGACTAATGAGAGCCTAAACTATCCTGTGAAGGCACAGGGATAGGAGATAGAAGGTAATAAATATGGTGGGGGGGAGTTGGAAAAAAATAAACAACCTAATCAGTTATAGGTTGAACATAGGAATGACAGTAGGAAGTGTAAGAGTGTAGTGTGGTTATGGTCAAAGAGCACTCTCGGAGAGACAGTATCTGCACCATTAGAAAATGGCTTGACCTTGGGCAATTCATTTGACATCTTTGGGTTCCAGTTCCCCCATTTATGAAAAGAAGAGTTAATATCATGATAAAGTAAAAAGAGGATGGACTGGCTCAGTGCCTGTGGCTCAGCGGGCTAAGGCACCAGCCACATACACTTGAGCTGGCCGGTTCAAATCCAGCCCAGGCCTGCCAAACAATAATGACAGCTACAACTAAAAAATAGCTGGGTGTTGTGACAGGCACCTGTAGTCCTTGCTGGGGAGGCAGAGGCAGGAGAATCGCTTAAGCCCAGGAGTTGGAGGTTGCTGTGAGCTGTGATGCTACGGCACTCTACCCAGAGCCATAGCTTAAGGCCCTGTCTCAAAGAAAAAAAAAAGTGGATGGACTTCAGTTTCACACAGGCTAAGGTTTAGTTCCAGCTTCACCCTATGTTAATCTTTGGGAATTTCTGGTTTCTATAAAGTGGAGGTGATTATTATGAGAAGAGTTATGAGAATTATTTGAGATAGTATGTGTGAAGCACATAGTAGAATGCCTTCCTTATAACCAGTGTTGAGCCACTGTTCTTTTCCCTCTAATGTTCTTCCAGTATAGAGCTTTGACTGTGAAGTTGCCTTTCTGCAGTAGGAGAGTTCAGTGGCACTAGAAGTAGAGATCTGGGAATAATATGTTAGGTATGGTTCGAAAGCCATGAGTGTGAATGAACTCTGGTTAAGTCTGGCTAAATCTCTCTGCTTATATAGTTTTTGCATTTTTGCAGCTAAATGTGGCTGGAGAAAAACTTAAAACTCTACTGACTGATCTTATTTTAAATTCAGGACCAGGAACCTCAAGTGGGTCTTTAATTCTGCCAGACAGAATTAATACTATATCTTCTGGTTCATTCTCTCTCACTCTCTTAAATAATTATCTCATACCTTTTCTGTCTTTGCAAACTCCCCATCATGATGACCTTGCTTCCTGTTTTAATGAGGAAAATAAAGCAAAAGAGAATGTCCATAAACTAGCTACCTGCTAGCATGTATATACAAAAGCTCTTGTTTTCTTGCCTCTTACCATTCTCAAAGCACTTAAAAGATATGTATATCCCTAGCACCTATCTTGGTGCCTGGCTAGTAATAGATACTGATTATCCATACACACACTCACACACACACACATATACATATACATGTGTGTGGGTATAAAATAAAATTTGGCAGGGCGTGGTGGCTCATGCGTATAGTCCCAGCTACTTGGAAGGCTGAGGCAGGAGGATTGCTGTGAGCTATGATGCCACAGCACTACCCAGGGCAACAGAGTGAGCCTCTGTCTTGAAAGAAAAAAAAATATTTCCCACACTAGAATGAAATGTTTGGAAAATAATTGTGGTGAGCATAACATCATGAACAGACTTAACTTCAAAGAACAAAATGACTTCCATGATAACTAAAGTCTGTCAGAAAACCAGTTCTCCAGGAGTGTATTTTTATTTATGTCCCTATAATCTGTCTTAGGATATTGTTTAGCAATTAGATTGTATTTTGGCTCCCTCAATTTCTGCATTTTTATATTACAATAATGAAATATCCTGAGGATATTACAATCTGAAAATGCAGAGAAATCATTGTTGACCTACCTTTTTATCAGTCTACTAGTTATAATTACTTCCTCTTCCTTATAAAATGAGAAAACTGAAAACTCACCTTATTACTTAAAAGAAATTGGCTTCTCTGAAACTTTGTTCATTGCTTTACAGTTGCAAAGAAACTTACATTTTATTTTTTAAATTATTACTGCTAAATTGAGTGAATTGTCTTAAGGAAATAATCTTCTTCACATTTCGGATCAAGGAGGTCATGTATTTGGCCAAGGTGGTGATCTTATTTAGATAGGAAGTTTGTTTCCAGCTTCTTTACATCTAACTATGACAGCTTTGTAGCAAGTGAGTAAGTCAATGATGACAGATTCATTAAGTAGACTATCATGGTAAAAATGACAGCTATTACCCGTAATAATTTGAGGGAAAATGTAAATGGTATAATGTTAAGCAATAGAAGAAACACATTGTATTATCATAATAATGTAAAAAGCCATAAATATCCAAAGATTGAGAGTAATAATAAAATTTAAATAAATTATTTGCCTGAAATGTTGAATAGTTTGTACATTTTTACATTACTTATCTTTGGTTAGTTTCTGATAACAGGTAGACAGAAGGTCTGGGGCTCTGGACCCTCCTCTTCACCGGCTATATGTCCTTAGGCAAACTGCTTGTGTAACAGGACTGGTAATCGTACCTCTCTTGTAGGAGTGCTGTGATTTGATACTGAACAGTGACCGCAAAGGGCTCGGCAGGGCACGTGACACACATGGTAGATGTTTAATGTATCCTCCTGCTAAATAGGCTTCACAAAAATCTGAAACAAGTAAAAACTTTCAGAAGGAATTCTGGGTTTTTTTCAAATGGAATTTCTGAAGAATTAATATTTTCAGTATTCCTAAGCTTCAACTAATGAAAGTCTCCTTAGCACTTCTTTATTCAAATGAAAGTCATTCATTCTCTGTGCCAACATTGTACCCAGTGTTGAAGGATAAGGTTCTAGGCCCGATAGTCTCAGTACAATGGAGAAGTTAGGTTTGTTTATTATTATTATTTTAATTGTTGGGGATTCATTGAGGGTATAAGAAACAGGTTACACGGATTGCATTTGTTAGGTACAGTCCCTCTTACAATCGTGTTTTGCCCCCAAAAGGTGTGGCGCACACCAAGATCCCACCCCCCTCGTTCATTCCCTCTCTCTGCTCTTCCTTTCCCCACCCCTCCCTCATTCTTTCTCTGCTCTCCCCTTCCCCCACCCCCACCGTGTCATTAATTATCATTAATTGTCCTTATATCAAAATTGAGTACATAGGATTCATGCTTCTCCATTCTTGTGATGCTTTACATAAAGTGTTCCATTTCCATCCAGGTTAATACAAAGGCTGTAAAGTCCATTTTTTTAATGGCTGAATAGTATTCCATAGTGTACACATCTAGCCAGAAGGAAAAAAATCCTTTTATCATAAGGACACTTGCACTAGACTGCTTATTGCAGCTCAATTTACAATCGCCAAAATGTGGAAACAGCCTAAATGCCCACCAACCCAGGAATGGATTAACAAGGAGCCTGCAGTCTTAACTCCAGGGCAGCGATTGGATTGTCAGGTCTACATCACAGCCCTGCCAGACTTTGCTTCTTCGTCCC